>JAOTQJ010110580.1:20020-43839 GCA_025642045.1 Solanum sejunctum | reverse complement strand
TGATACTTGATCAGGCGGCGAGACCGCATTACTCTATGTATGACGTGATTATTAGGCGGCAGGACCGCAGCGGAGACTTTTTGGCCTGCATTCATTGTACGTATATGTGTATATGTGTTATTTGTATATTCTGGGAGCTGCTACAGGTGAGGATAGGGCATAAAAATAGATGAAACTTTACCGGAATTTCGTTAGAATTCTTAGACTTTAAGTTGGGTTTTATGAGTTAATATTGGTTCAAGTGCCTAATCGGCATGAGTCATGGCCCCGGGGTTGGGCCGTGACAACTTAATACCATGTCTTTAAACGAAGGGATCATGAACCATGTTGTATATCTTATACCTCACGTACAACTTATTATGATGCATTACTTAATGTCTACTTGAAGGGATCATGAACCATGTTGTAAACCTCACCCTCATGTACGATGTAATACCATGTACTATGCACTACCTCTTAGAAGTGGTCATGACTCATGCTATAGTTCTCACCCTCTATTACTAGGTATTAGAATGAGCTATTGATATCAATCTATTATTTCAAACAAGATATGCAACAAAAATATTATCCAAGTATGTTTTATCATGAGCATCGATCATGTATGTTATATTGGGATTATATATCTATTGATTAAGATTATGTATTTTGAATATTATGAATTATGTCTCTGTTGCATTGCATCTTGCATACTTAGTACATTCAAATATACTAACGCATGCTCTATCTCTATATGATATTACCATATAAGGACCGGAGCTCTTATAGAACATTGTCCTCCATGTGGGTGGTTCAATTTTTTGGAAGAAAGCTTTGGTGAGTCCTCAAACTTAAGGACATTATCTATTTTTATTCATGCTAAGTTAAGACTTGCTCTTTATATTTGGATACTTATCATTTGAGAGTGAGCCTGGGAAGTGTCTTGGCCCCCGTTGTATTCTATGTAAAGGTGTCATTGGATATTATGTATAGGTTGTCTATACTTTTAGAGCTTGACTCTACTTATGTGATTGCTATTGTTATGAAATATTTCCCTTACTCCCACTTTCTTTTTTATAATTGACTCTCGTTATTGTCTTATGTTGATTTCTCAACCAAGGATGTGTACATGATATGCTAGGAGACTTGTTTGGGTTGTCTTTGGGCTTCCCATTCACCATTTCAAGTCTAGGCCTTAGGCTTGGGTCATGACAATCTAGGTATCAAAGCACTAGGTTGTTAATGGTCCTTGGAAATATAACACACCGTGTTGATTAAAGTCTTATTCATGGTTGGGAAGTGCACCACAACTATAAATAGGAGGCGTTTTAGGAAATGTTTCACTTTTTCATAGTCTATGTCATGCTCTACATTTAAAGATAAGGCTTCCTCCCTAACAAACACACTTGTGCTTTTTTAGATCATGCTGCTACTAAGAGGATGACTAAGTAGGGCTCGTGTACCCGAGGGGCAACCAGCTCATCCCACTTCTCATGCTCCTCAAGATGGAGGGGCTACCCAAGTTGAGTTTCGAGATACTATTACTATGTTGGCCGATGCTATGACGAACCAATTGAACCAAGGGTCCCAAGCTACTCATGCTCATACTCTAACCTCAAAATGTGTGATTTCACAAGTATGAACCCTCCGAAGTTCCATGGGTCCAAAACGGAGGAAGATCCCCAAGAGTTCATCGATGAAGTATAGGCGCTAGCTATTATTTTGATGAATCTGGAGGAAAAGGCAAAACTAGCGGCCTATCAACTTACAGGTGTGGCTCAAATTTGGTTTGTTCACTGGAAATTAGAGAAAAAAAAATCATGATGCTATTCCTTGGGAGGAGTTCAAGCTCGCCTGCCTCAACCGACTTTTCCCTATTGAGTTGAGTGATGCTAAAATAATGGAATTCATAAACCTCAAGTAAGGTTCTATAAGTGTGAGGGAGTATGCCCTCAAATTCAACAAGCTCTCCTATTATTCTTCTCATTTGGTTGTTGATCCAAGAGTAAGAATGAACAAATTCGTGTTGTGGGTGTCCAACTTGGTGAATCAAAAACATCTTACTTTTATGATCATGAATGATATGTATTTGTCTTGGCTCATGACATATGCTTAACAACTTGAGTGGGAAAACTTAGGAAGAGTAGAAGTAGGGATTCCAAGAGGGCTTAGTTTGAGGGTTGTCTCTAAGGTGCTAAGGGTGACCTTTTGCAATAAGGTCACAAATTTCAACATCAAAGGTCCTCTAGTTATCCAAATGAGAGGTTTGATAGTGATAGGGTGCCTAACCCAAGTTTTCAAGATGGTAATGATGGGATGACTAATCCTAGGTGACAAAAGTGTGGGAGGAATTATAGTCGCAAATGTTTGAGTGTTTTGAATGCTTACTTTGGGTGTGAGAGAGTAGGACACAGGCTTGTTGATTTCCCTTATGCTCAAATAAAGGGCAAGGATGGTCTTCCTCAAGGACAAGGTGGTTATATTGATTAAGGCGCTCAAGGTGGCCAACGAGGGGGTGGTCCAAGACAAAATTTGTTCTATGCTCTCTAACGAAGGCAAGGAGTGGATGAGGTGGCCGATGTCATTACCAGTATGTTAAAGGTTTTTGGTTATGAAGTATATGCATTATTCTCTCATTCATTATTCCATTTGTTGCAAATAGATTTCACGTATGTCTGAATTATTGTGTAAAACCTTTGAGTAGGCTATCCTTGTTAGTGAGTCCATTATCACTAGAAAAGTTTATAGAGGTTATCCTGTGTCTATGTTGCATAAGGTTTTGCCTTTTGATTTTGTTAAACTAGGGTGGATTAGTTACATGTATATCATGCTTTCATTTATTATAAAACACATAAAGTTAGGTTCCAATTCCCTAATGAGCCTGTCTTTTAGTGGGAAAGTTGCAACGTGGTGGTTAAGGATAGACGACCTGTTTGATCAGCTATAAGGGGCTAATCATTTTACTATGATTGATCTTTATTCCAGATACTACCAAATGAGAGTGAGGGAGTGTAATATTCCGAAACAACTTTTTGGACTAGGGATGAGCATTTTGAATTTATGGTAGTGTCCTTTGGCTTGACGAATGTATTGGCAATATTTATAGACCTTATAAATAGGGTTTTTAAAACCTACCTTTACATATTTGGGGTGGTATTCATGGATGATATTTTGACTTACTCTGACAGTACTTTTGAGGGTGATATTTGGTTGCTAAGTTTGACAAACATAAGTTTGGGTAGAACGAAATTGGTAAGAATTAGCCCTAGACCTTCACCCCGCTTTGTTAGAATTGAAGGTATTGGTGAACAGGAGAAAGTTGGAGGTTTTCTCCAAAGGGGGAGATGGTAATCATAGGTACCAATGTAGGTTATGTATGCCTAAAGTTGTTGAGTTGAGGAGATGTGCTGGTGACCCAAGTGCTACAGTGCCCTTAGAGGTTGTGGGTGTTGTGGAGGACAATTTGTCCTATGAGGTGGTCCCAGTGGAAATATTGGATAGGCAAGTGAAGAGATTGAGAAAAAAAAGATATAACATCCATCAAGGCCCTTTGGAGGAATCAACAAGTTGAAAGTGCCACATGGGAAGCCGAGGCAAACATGAAAAAGCAACACCCATATCTCTTCCACTTTACTATAGTCGAAGGTGATAACTTAAGTCCCATCTATGATTTCAAGTCTTAAGTTTCAGCTCTCATGTCATTTTGCATGCCTTCACATTTATGGTTTCAAGTCTATAGTGATTTTTGACATACATGTTGAGACTTTTTGCAAATGATGTTGAAGTGCATTTGTTGCATTCATATTGGGCTGAAATCTTCATAATTACTTCTCCTACGCATGTTTCTTTGACATTTGGGGACAAATGTTCCCAAGGGGGAGATATTGAAAAGTCCCTCATGTGCTTCAGAATGGCCCATAATTGTAATTTCTATATATTTAAAAAATCATGCATAATTTTGAAAATCCACCTTCATTTGCTTGATCAGGGGAAAAATTGCGTGGGACATGGGTATAACCCAGATTTTAGAAGACCTATAGCACAAATAATTTTCGCTAATTTTTGATTTTTAGAGTCTGTCTGTGCCCAAACTGCGATGCGCCAAAGGCACAGACCAGTGTAGATTGAACTCCACGTTTGGTCCACGTCGCGCCTGGGGCATAGACCAATTTAATATTTTCCTTGGTTTCTTATTTTGCCTAAGGGAATTGAAGTAGTAGACCTATGCCTTTGTAAACAGGAAATCATCCATACTTGGCAATTTTCCCACTCTATAACTCACAAAACACTCTCTAAAATTGCTCCAATACTCTATCAAATCTCTTATTCAAATTCAAGGATTTCAATCTAAATTTTGGAACTCAAGAGCCCGTTTCAATCTTCAAGTATCATTTAAGTTAACTCTAAGAAATTCAAGGTTTAAGGTATGTAGGTCTTCATTCATGGGTCCTTTCACCCATGGAGCCTAACCTTCTCTTTTTTTGGAAATAGCATGATTTCAAGTTGTATTACTTATGAGTATCCTTTATTATAAAATATGAATATAAATTATGCTAGGGTTTTAATAATGATTGATTGATTATGCATGAATATCTATTTCAAACTTATTCCATGAATTGATTTTGTCTATTGAGACTATGCATGATTTAAGCTGTGAAACCCATGAACTATTATGAGCTTTTGAGATGGATTTCAATATACCCTAAAAATGATGGTTTTACTATAATATTTGTGAGTTGATTTGTGTTAAGTTTACACATCTTGTTTTACTTTTGAATTGCATGATTTTTGAACAAGTATCATGAACCGACCACGTATTTGATAAAATTACATGACAAGAATCCTCAAGTTGTTGACGAACCATTACATGATTTACACGTCAAGTGTTTTAAGATAATTATAAGCTCCCAAGCATGCATTGAAATCATGAAGAGTCTTCATGATCTACAAGTGAACCATTGAGCTCTTATACTATGTTTTATGGTCTTATGAAGCCTACTAGAAGGGGTCATGAATTATGTTGTACTCCACACCCTCTAACACAAGGCAAATGTCCACAAAAGGGGCCATGAATCATCTTGTTATGCCTCACCCTGATGTGCGAGTTATTAATATGTGTTATCTTACATTTACAAGAAGGGTCATGAACCATATTGTATAGCTTACCCTCATGTCCGGACTAGTGCTACTTAATGCCTTATGTTTACATAAAAGAGTCATGAACCATGTTGTATATCTTACCCACATGTATGATTTCTTATGATACATTACTTAATGTCTACGTGAAGGGGTCATAAACCATGTTGTAAAGCTCATCCTCATGTATGATGTAATACCATGTAATATCCCTTACCTACTAGAAGAGGTAATGACTCATGCTACATTTCTCACCCTCTGAGTCAAGGTATTTGAATGAGCTATTCATGTCGTCCATTATTTTGAACAAGATATGCAAGAGAAATATTTTCCAAGCTTGTTTTATAATGAGCATCAATCATGCATGTCATATTGAAATTACATATCGATTGCTTAAGATTATGCATTTTAAATATTATGTCTTATGTATTTGTTACATTGCATCCCGCATACTTAGTGAATTCAGATATACTAACGCATACTCTATGCCTACATGATATTACCATATAGGGGCCAAAGCTCCTATCGACCATTCTCCTCCACATGGGTAGTTTAGTTCTTTGGAAGAAAGCTTTGGTGAGTCTTCAACTCCAAGGACATTATCTATTCTTAGTAATGCTAAGTTACAACTTGATATTTATGTTTGGATACTTATCATTTAAGGGTGTGCCTGGGAAGTGTCTTAGTCTCTACGCCATTCTATGTAGTTGTATCGCTGGGTATTATGTCATGGTTGTCTATGCTTTTAGAGCTTGATTCTACTTATATGATTGCTATTGTTATGAAAGATTTCCCCTTACTCCTTCTTTAGTCTTTATAATTAACTCTCGTTATTATTTTATGTTAATTTTGCAACCAAGGATGTGGACATGATATGTTAGGAGGCATGGTTGGGTTGTCTTAGGACTTCCCATTCTCTGTGTCACGTCTAGGTCCTAGGTTTGGATCGTGACACCTATTTGCATCAAGTTGATTGGTGAGTTCTCTTCGCTTTGGAGGATGTTATGTTTCTATTCTATCTTTGAGCTTATCCTTTTTATGTTATTTTGAGGTAGCCATGGACCTATCATTGGCACCATATAGTCAGATAATTTAGAGGCTTTATAGACTGGATTGTTGAGTTGTGATTGGATTATGTTTCTGACTAGTTTCTTTCATACTAGTCTTACTAAATTGATTGGTAGATTGTTTATCCTTTGATTATCAATTGTTATTTCTTTTCATTAAGTATTTCTTGGATCATTGACGTCTTCTTCTATTAGATTGTGATTGAATAAATGTGATGAGGTCATGTGGTTCATTTGCGAGGTGACAATAGTCTCTGAGTGTCGGCCATGCAAAGGGTACCCTTCCAAGGCATTATAAACTTTGTTTCAGAGTACAGAGTTCAAGTGTTCTAGGGAGTCTATGAAGTCATGTATAGAAGAGTCTTGTTTATGGGTGTGTTGTGCATCATACTTTATAAGAAGGAGGCTATAGGACATTCGGAATTGTTCCACTTTCTTATATTCTGAGATCGTGTAATAGAGCTGAACTCTATTAAAGTATCTATCTTATTCATCTGTTATGTGTTTATATATCATGCCTTCTAAGCATACCGCCACCCAAAGAGACACTTTTGCTAGCAACATTGAGAATCTCCTACTAGAGGTGCCTACTATGAGTGAGACTAGGGGCTAAGGTTGACATGCTAGAGTTGGTAGGGATCTCTAGGCACCTATAGTTTCGCCTGCTCCTACTATAGAGGCTAATTTTAGAGGAGCTATCAATGTGCTTACCTAATTAGTAGCCACCCAGAGTGGGAATTGATGTTCACAACTCTTAGTTTTAGCTCCAGAGAGCCGACTACTGCAACGAGACTTAGAGATTTTCTAGGGATGAACCAACCAGTCTTCATAGGGTCTAAGGTTGAGAAAGACCACTACAATTTTATTGATGAGATGTGGAAGGTGTTGAAAGCTATGCTTGTAACTGAGAATGAGTGGGTTGAACTTTCTTCCTATCAACTTAAAGACATGGCAAATGCATAGTACAATCAATGGGAAGAGAGCTGAGGTAAGGATGTTGAGTTTTCTATTTGGGATGAATTTGAAAGTTCCTTTCTTGGTCACTTCTTTCCATAAGAGTTGAGGGAAGCAAAGGTTGATAAACTTGTTAACTTGAAGTAGAAGGGTATGACTATCAAGGAGTATAGCTTCAAGTTCATACAACTATCTTGGTATTCTCTTAAGATGGTCCCAGACATGAGGTCTAGAATGAGAAGGTTCATATTCTGCTTGGGCAAGCATATTAAAAAGGAATGTGAAACGACATTGTTGATTTCACTCATGGACATATCTAGGCTGATGGTCCATACAGAATAACTTGAGGAGGATACGAAGAAGGATAGAGAGGAGCATTTGAGAAAAAGGCTAAGTCAGCAGGGCATGAGCCTAGACAACATAAGCAAAGTAAGGAGGATAGGTCCTATTTTCAGAATAGTTCTTCGAATTATATATGATACTCAACAAGTGCATCAACTCCATGTAACAGGAATGCTTAGAAGCCTCAGTGTCATTAAAATTCTAGAGCCTAGGGTTCTCAATCCTAAGATAGTATAACAAAGTACGAGAGGGAAACCACCATGTGGCAAGTATGGCAGACTCCACCTAGGTGAGTGCCATGAGGGCACAAATGCTTGCTATAGGTGTGTATAAATTGGTCACTTTTAGAATGAGTTCCTAATGAGAAGGTGAGGTGATGGAGGTAATAAATCTTAGTCGTCTTTGGTAGCAACACCAACCAGCGATAATCAGAGAGGTACCATTACTAATACAGGCATGGTACAAAATATCTGTATGTGATGGGCAATTAATAGGATTAGGAGGTTGTACCAAATGTTATCACGGGTATGCTTTGAGTCATTTCCTATGATGTGTATGCCTTGCTTGACCCAGTTGTCATTTATCATTTATAAATCCATGTATGGATTGTAAGTTTGAGATCATTCCTGAATGCCTTCTTGAGCCTTTTAGTGTTTCTACTCCTGTTGGTGAATCCATTCTAGCTGAAAGAATATGTAGAGATTGCACGGTGTCTATCTATCATAGTGATACTTTGACAGTCTTAGTTGAGTTAGAGATGATTGACTTGGATGTTATTCTTGGTATAGACTAGCTTCACGCTTATTATGACTTTGTCAATTATAGAACCTGGATGGTCAAATTTTAGTTTTTTAATGAACCTATTATAAAGTGGAAGGGTAGTTCTGCAGTGCCTATAAAGTAAGTTTATTTCCTACCTTAGGGCCAAAAAACTAATCTCTAAGGGATGTATTTATACCTTGTGTAAGTTAAGACTGATGATGTAGTATCTGCACCTTTTAGTCAATTTTGATTGCCAATAAGTTTCCTGATGTCATCCCCGATGATTTTTCTAGAGTCCTCCTGATAAGGAGATCAGGTTTAGGATTAATGTTATCCCGTATACTCAGCCTATCTCTATTTTGCCATATAGAACGACTCTCATTGAGTGGAAAGAACTAAAAAAGCAACTGAAAATCTCTTGGATAATAGATTTATTAGGCTGAGTGTTTCTACATGGGGCGCACCTGTCCTATTTGTACGAAAAAAGATAGTTCCTTTAGAATGAGTATAGATTATCGCTAGTTGAATAAGGTAACCATCAAGAACAAGTATCCTCTTCTAAAGATCAATGACTTGTTTGACCAACTTCAGGGTGCCACTGTTTTCTCCAAGAAAGACCTCAGATCAAGCTATCACCAGTTGAAAGTCAAAGAATATGACATCCTGAATATGGCTTTTCAAACCTAATATGGTCACTTTGAGTTTGTAGTAATGTCCTTGGGATTGGCCAATGCTTCTACCACATTTATTAACTTGATGAACAGAATATTCAGATAGTACCTTGAGATGTTGGCAATTCTATTTATTACTGACATATTAGTGTACTCTATAGATGAGGAAGAGCATGTTGATCATCTTCAAATTATTTTTCAAACTCTTAAGGATAGGAAGTTGTATGCCAAATTTTCAAAATGTGAGTTATGGATTAAATCGTTGTCATTTTTAGGCCATGTAATCTCGGGTGATAGTATTCAAGTAGATATGAAGAAGATTGAGGTAGTTAAGAACTAGCCTAAACCCACCTATCCAACTAACAAAAGAAGTTTTCTAGGTTTGGATGGTTACTATCGCTTATTTGTTGAATGATTCTCTTCTATATACTCATCATTGAGTAAGCTAATGCAGACAAAAGCTAAGTTTAAGTTGTTCGATGAGTGTGAAAAGATGTTTTATGAGTTGAAAACTAGATTGATGACTTCACCAGTATTGACTTTACTAGAGGGGACCAATGATTTTGTGATATGGTGTGATATTTTTAGAGTGGGATTGGGATGTGCTCTGATGCAGAGAGAAAATGTCATAAAATATGCTTCCAAACAACTTAAAACCATAAGGGGAACTATCCAACTCATGACCTATAATTGGTTGTGGTGATGTTTTCCCTTAAGATTTAGCGCCAGTACTTATATGGAGCATATGTTGATGTATTCACAGACTATAAGAGCCTGCAATATGTCTTCACCTAGAAAGAGCTTAACTTGAGACATAGGAAATGGCTTGAGTTACTCAAAGACTACAATATGAGCATTCTCTACCACCCAGGTAAAGCTAATGTTGTTGTTGATGGTCTTAGTAATTTGTCTATGAGGAGCACTACCTAGTGAAAGAAGAGAAAAAAGAGTTAGCTAAAGAGGTGCATAGACTGGTGTGGTTGGAAGTTCAACTAGATGAATTTGGTGAAGGTGGAATATTTGTGCATAATGGGTATACATCATCTCTTATATTAGAGGTAAAGGAGAAGCAAGACTAAGATCGCATCTTACTCTAACTGATGGAAGATGTATAAAAGTAGAAAGTGATAGCTTTCGCCAAAAGGAGATATGGGGTATTAAGATATCAAAGTAGATTGTCCATTCTAGATGTTGATGATATTTGAGAAAGAATCGTGGTAGAAGCCCAAAACGCTAGATATTCTATCCATCCATGGTCTACCAAGATGTACCACGACTTGAGAAAGGTTTATTAGTGGAGTGGGATGAACAAATACACTGTAGACTTTGTTTCTATGTGCTTAAATTGCCAACAAGTAAAAGTGTCATGACCCAAGCCTAGGGCCCAGACATGACATGATGGATGGGAAACCCAAAGGAACCCCAAACAAGCCTCTTAACTTAACATTACACATAATTAGTCATGGAAGCATATAAAAGACATAAAGAGTAAGAATAGAGGAAAAGGGGCTAAGGGGAAAGCTTGCATAACATCATAATCAAGAGAGAAAGGGGTAAATATCATATCACAGATACATATCATGTCCAACAAATACCTCTAATACATAGATAAGAGTGGGGGCTAAGACAATGCAATCGGGGTCACCCTCATAGTCAACATAGAACATAAAAAAATGTCTCAATACAAAATAAGAGTATCATAGACTAAGGTCCCCGAAGTGAAGGACTCACCATCTAGCTTGAGTAGTACCGAACTATCCATATGGAAAAGGAGGATGTTCAATTTAGGCACCGATTCCTATATGTTGCTATCATGTAGGCAAGAGTATGTGTTAGTACGTTTGAATGTACCAAATATGTAGGATGCAATGCAACAAGAGATAGGCATCATAGTCAAAATACGTAACAATAAGCAACAAACATCATATAACAATATGGCATGGATGATCACTACTCAAGTAAAACATGCTTAAGTAACTCATACTCATATAGGATATCATATGTGTAGAAGAGACCAAGCTGGATTTCAAAAGTACAAACCCCTTGGTTGGTTAATGATGGTTTCACCCCATCACCCTGGTGGTGTGGTACAAAGCCCTCACATAGTTGATGATAATTTCACCTTATACCTGTGGGACCAAAGTACAAACCCCTCACACAGTTGATGAGTACAAACCCCCATCTCGATTTTCAAGGTACAAACCTCTCAACAAGGTTATCCAGGCTCTTAGTCCCCCGGGATCGGGCATTATCTAATGCAACACTTTATACATATTATATCATATACATAAGCTCCTTTCATCATCATAACATCAATCATATCATATTTCATGCTTTCAACCTTCAATTTCTCAAGAAACCATAACCAGACATTTTATCAAACACTTGACGGATGTGCAATGCTAGTATAAAACCATAAAATATAGAGATGAAATCATATAAGAAAAATCATTTTAAAATAATCAGTCAACACCTTGCAACACCCTCAAGAAATATACATCAGGACCCCTCATAAAATCTTATATATATCCAAGATTTATAGCTTAAAAAATAGCAAAACCGTCACAACTTTACATAGCTTTAACATAGTTCATAGACATGTTCATACTAGTAGACCTAATTGTAAAATCAACTTTAAATCATATAAGTTGAGTAGAAGGGCGATTAGGACATCATGGGTGGAAGAACCCAATGGATAAAACCCATATTCCTTAGCTTTGGAGAATTTCTTGATGAAGATTGAAAATGGAAACTTGAAAGTTAAAGCAACTCTTTAGACTTGAAAGAGATTTTGAGACTTGAATTTGGGATTGAAAAATATGGCTAAGTGTTGTAGTGAGTATTGGGGAATGTTTAGGGTGATATGAGGGTAAAATATGACTAAGTATAGGTAAAAACACATTTGGGAACTTTTAGGCCAAAGAGTTGAAGTCTTCGGCCAAAGCTGGACAAACAATCACAAAAAAAACATAGGTGCACGTCACAAAAGCGGCAATCCAAACCACATAAGAAATTGAACCATGGGATTTTTGAATTTTAATATGGTTGCTCTAACCTTTTCCCCCTAAATTTGACCCCATGAACAATAATATGAGTCATATTATTGATATCACACACGAATTTTGAGATATATGAAATTTAAAATTCAAGCACTTTCGGGGAACATTTTTGGGTACTTTTTGGGTTATTTCAATATCTCCACCTTGGGAGCATTTGTACGAATGTGAAAGAGAGGTACAAGAAAATAGCAATAATGAACAAATTATCCCCAAGAAGAATGCAACATTACATTTAAATACCATTTTCAAAACCTCAACGTAAGTGTAAAATCATCATAAATTTATCAACTTTAACATGAATGCATCTGAATGACATAGGGGCTGAAACAAAAAACTTGAAATCATTTAAGGAATTAGAATAAGTACCTTAGGCTTGAGTAGAGTAGAAGAGATAAGGATACTACTTGAGTGGAGCTAGGCAACTTCAACTCAAAAGCTACCTTGCCCACCCACTTTAACACCTCATAAGGACCAACGTATCTTGGGCTCAACTTTCCCTTTTTACCTAAACGGACTACACCATTCATTGATGAAACTTTCAGATAGACCCAATCACCGACTTTGAATTCAAAGTCTCTTGTCCTCACATCGGCATAGGATTTTTGACGGATTTAGGCTATTTTCAACCTTCCCCTAATCATCCTAACCTTTTCAAGAGCCTCTAGACTAGATCTAGTCCAAACAAAATTCAACCTCAAACCAACCCACTAGTGATCTACAATGCCTCCCATAAAGAGCCTCAAAAGGAGCCATACTGATGCTAGAATGATAACTATTGTTATATGCAAACTCGATCAAAGGAAAAAGGTCATCCCAACTACTACTCAACTCCAATACATATGAACTAAGCATGTTTTCAAGGGTTTCAATTGTCCTTTCTGCTTGGCCATCCATTTTGGGGTGGAAGACTGTACTAAGTTTATTCCTTGAACCAAGAACCTTTTGGAAAGACCTCCAAAAGTGTAAAGTGAATTGTGCATCACGATCTGATATGATGGATAATAGAACACCATGTAACCTCACTAACTGATAGAGATACAACCTTGCATACTCTTCAGCATATATGTAGTCTTAACCGGTAAAAAATAAGACAATTTTGTCATCCTATCAACCATAACCCAAATGGAATCAAGAACCTTTCTAGTCATGGGCAACCCAACCATGAAATCCATATTAATCACTTCTCACTTCCAAGTAGGAATCTCTATGTCTTGGATTAGGCCACCTAGGATTTGATATTTGGCTTTGACTTCTTGACAACTATGGAAACTGAAAAAAATTTGGCAATGTCCCTCTTCATGCCTCCCCAACCAATACACATCTCTCAAGTCTCTATACATTGTGGTGGAATCATGTGGATAAAATAAGATGAATTATGGGCCTCGTCAAGGATTTTATACCTGAAACCATCAACACAAGGCATACACAACCTACATTGTTACCTAAGGGCACCATCTCCCCCTTGGGAGAAAACCTCTACTTTGCCCTCTCTCACCAAGGTCTTCAATTCAAGCAAGGAGGAGTCAAGGTCTTGCTTTGCTATCACCTCATCAACCAATGAAGATTTAGACACATCAACAAAAACAACACCACCATCCCCAAACTCTTCCAACCGAACCCCCAATCTAGCCAATTGATGCACCTCCCTAGCCATCTCCGTATTACTACCATCAAGATGAGCTAAGCTACCAATAGATACCTGACTCAAAGCATCTGCCATAACATTTGTCATACCTGGATAATAATGCATACTCATATCATAGTCTTTAAGAAGTTTTAACCATCTTCTTTGACTCAAGTTGAGATCTTTTTGAGTGAAGATATATTGGAGGCTCTTTTGATCAGTGAAAACATTAATGAGCACCCCATACAATGGGTAACTCAAGATCATGGGTAGGGTAGTTCCTTTCATATACCTTAAGTTCTCTAGAAGAATAAGCTATGACCTTACCATTTTGCATCAACACTACAACCCAAACTAACCCGAGAAGTATCACAATACATCACAAATCCCTCAGACATATCTGATAGTGACAATATGGGAGTGGACACATGCTTGTCTTTCAATGTTTGGAAGCTTCTCTCACGCTCATCAGTCCACACAAACTTAACCTTCTTTTGAGTCAATTTTTTCATAGGTGAAGCAATGGAGGAGAACCCATTCACAAATCTTCTATAATAACCCACTAGGCCCAAGAAGCTCCTAATATCCGACGAGGTCAATGGTCTAGGCCAATTTCTAACCACATCGATCTTCTTGGGATCCACTTTAATACCATACTCGTTTACTACATGACCCAAGAATGCAACCTTCTTCAACCAAAATTCACACTTTTCATATTTAGCATACAATTTCTCATCCCTCAATCTTAGCAACACAACCCTTAAATGCCCTATATGCGCCACCCTACTATTAGAAGAGATCAACATATCATCAATGAAGATCACAAAAAGGAATCTAGGTAAGGTTTGAATACCCTATTTATTAGATCCATGAAGATGGCTGATGCATTGGTAAACCCAAAAGACATAACCATAAATTCATGATTCTCATATGTAGTTCAGAAGGCCATCTTGGGAATATCATGCTCCCTCACCTCACTTGATGATACCCGGACCGAAGATCAATCTTGGAGGAAAAGCTATCCCCTTGCAATTGGTCAAACAAGATATCAATCTTTAGAAGAGGATACTTATTCCTCATGGTGACCTTATTTAGTTTCCAATAGTCAATGCACATTCTAAGTGACCTATAATTCTTCTTCACAAACAACATCGGAGCACCCCAAGGTAATTGGCTAGGGCTAATAAACCTCTTCTCTAACAAATCTTTCAATTGCTCCTTTAACTCCTTCAATTCCTCGAGGCCATATGATAAGGGGGAATAGAAATGGGTTGAGTATCGAGAAGGAGATCTATACCAAAATCTATCTCCCTTTTGGGAGGGACACTGAGAAGGTCATTTGGGAAGACATCAAGGAACTCATTTACAATCGGGATTGACTCTACGGGAAGGACTTTAGACTCCTTATTCCTAACTCTCACAGGATGGTAAAGACATCCCTTAGATATTAACTTACAGGCTTTAATGCAAGAGAATAACCTACCCTTGACCACCACATCTTGGCTTTTCCACTCAAGGATTTGTTCATTTGGAAATTTGAATTTGACCCTGTAGGTTCTACAATCAATAGAAGCACAGCAGGCATGCAACCAATCCATCCCAAAAATGATATCAAAATCAACCATGTCTAATTCAACAAGATCACAAGGAAAAAACTTATGCAAAATGCAAATAGGACAACTTCGATAAACTTTTCTAGCAATAATAGAGGCAGCAATAGGATTAGGCACTTCACATAACTCATGCAACAACTCGGGGTCAACATGAAACTATTTAACAACAAAAGAGGAAACAAAGAAAAGAGTGGAACCCATATCAATCAAAGTATATATATTAAAGTCAAATATTTTCAACATACAAGTAATAACATCAGCAAGCTCACCAACCCCTTGCCTTTCATGTAGGGCATAAAATCAATTGTGCCTTGGAACACCACCTTGAGGACCACCTCTACCAAGTGGAACTACATTATCACCATCGCCTTTGCCATAGTTTCTTGGACAATCCATCTTCTTGTGACTAAGTTCCCCATATTCAAAGCATGCATTAGAACCATTCAAACATATGCCTCCATGGTTCCTTTCACATTAAAGGTAAACGTAGGAACCATATCACCAATACCTTGAGGCCTAGTGAAGTCATTGCCAAACCCCCTATTAGTAGCATGAGAAGAACTTTAACCTTGACGAAATCTAGCACCCTTTTGGAATTTACCTTCAAATCGGTCCCTCTTGGCCTCATGTCCTCTTCTCTTCCTCAACTTTTCTTTTTCCATTTGATCGACATATATCATCAATCGAGACAAGTCTATGTCACTAATTAGCATGATGGACCGAGATTCTTCACTTATCATGTCTGACACCCCCATCACAAACTTATTCATCCTTGATCTAGGATTGACCACCAAATGAGGAGCATACATTGAAAGTTGGTTAAATTTGAGGGCATACTCCCTCACACTCATAGCTCCTTGTTTCAAGTTTATAACTCTACCAATTTAGCCTCCCTAAGCTCAAGAGGGAAGAAATGATTAAGGAAAGCCAATTTAAACTCCTCCCAAAGCACCACATTACCATTTACTTTCTGCCCTTTCAATTGATCAAACCATATTTGGCCTTCCCCTTTGAGTTAGTATGCCGCCAACTACACCTTTTGTTTTAGCCAAATACCTATGATATTCAAGATCTTGTAGACCTCATCAATGAGCTCTTATGGATCTTCGTCCATCTTTGACCAATAGAACATCGAAAGATTCATCCTCATGAAGTCTTTTACCCTAGCTCCCAAGGTAGTATCATGAGGATCTTGGGCCCCTTGATTGACTTGGTTGGCCACAACTTAGGCAAGCATAGTAAGAGCATCCTGAAGCTCTCCACTGGAAGGTTGCTCCTTAGGAATTTGGGCCCTTCTTTCTCTAGTGTTTGGCATGATCTAGCATAAGAAAGAACAATCATTAGGGGGGAAATATCTACCATATCTCTATAGCATGACTTAGAACATAAAGAAGGGAAACATTTCCTAAACGTCTTATAGTCTTCTATTCATAGTCATGGCATGCTTCACAACCATTAATAGGACTCTAATCAATGTGGTATGTTGGACTCTGAGAATCTGTCAACCTAGAGCTCTGATACTAAGTTTGTCATGATCAAAGTCTAGGGACTAGATATGACATGGCAAATGGGGAACCCGAAGGAACCCCAAACAAGCCTCTTAACTTATGATTACACATCATTAGTCATGGGATCATATAGAAGACATAAATAGTAAAAATAGGGGCAAAGGGGCTAAGGCGAAAGCTTGCATAACATCATAATCAAGAGATAAAGGAGCAAAGTTCATACCATTGATGTATAACATGTCTAACAAACACCTCTAATACATAGATAAAAGCAAGTTCCAAGACAAAGCAATCAGGTCCACCCTCATATACAACATACAACATAAAGAAAAATGACTCAATACGTAATAAGAGCAATGTAGACTAAGGTCCCCGAAGTGAGAACTCACCAACTAGCTTGATTAGTACTGGACTAGCCATATAGAGGAAGAGGATTATCAACTAGTCACTAATTCCTGCATGGTGATATCATATAGGCAAGAGTATGTGTAAGTACGTTTGAATATACTAAGTATGTAGGATGCAACGCGATAAGAGATAGGCATCATAGTCAAAATGCATAATAATAGGCAATAGACATTATATAACAATATGGAATGGATTACCAATGCTCTAGTAAAATATTCTTTAAGTAACGCATACTCATATTGTATATAATATGTATAGAAGAGATCAAGCTAAATTTTCAAACTACAAACCCCTTGGTTCATTGATGATGGTTTCACCCCATCACTCTGGTTCGTATATGATAAACCCCTATCATGGTTGATTATAATTTCACCTCATCACCCTGGGGGTGAAGTATAAACCCCTTACATGGTTGATGAATACAAACCCCCACATCGGTTATCAAGGTACAAACCCCTCGACAAGGTTAGCTGGGCTCTTATTACCCCAGATTAGGCATGGTCTAATTTAATAGTTTATATAGAATATATCATATACATAAGATCCTTTCATCATCATAAGATTAATCATATCATATCTCAAGCTTTGCACCTTCAATTCCTCAAGAAACTATAACCAGACATTTTATCAACTACTTGGCGGATGTGTAATGCTAGTATAAAACTATGAAATATAGAGATGAAATCATGCACAAAAATCCATTTTAAAACTATCAATCAACACCTTGCATCACCCTCAAGAAAAATATATCAAAACCCCTTATTAAATCTTACAATAGATCTAACATTTACAGCTCAAAACATAGCAAAACTATCACAACTTTATATATCTTTAATATAGTTCATAGACATGTTCATACTCGTAAACCCAATTGTAAAATTACCTTTAGATCATGTAAGTTGAATAAAAGGGAGATTAGGGCACCATGGGTGGAAGAATTCAATGGCTAAAACCTACATACCATAGCTTTGATGAGGTTCTTAATGAAGACTGAAAATGGAGACTTGAAAATTAAAGCAAATCCTTAGATTTGGAAGAGGTTTTGAGATTGAATTTGGGAGTGAAGAATATGGCTAAGTGTTGGAGTCAGTATTAAGGAATGTTTATGGTGATATGAGGGTGAAAACGATTAAGTATAGGTAGAAACATATTTGAGAACTTTTACGCCCAAGACTTGAAGTCTTGGAACCATGTTGGAAAATAGTCACCAAAAAATCACAGGTGAGCGTCACGGAAGCGACGCGCAAACCTCACTGGAAATTACACTATATGATTTTTGAATTTTGATACGATTGCTCTAAAATTGAGGTTAGACCCTTTTTCCCCGAATTGTGACCCCCTGAACTATAATATGAATTCGAATTTTGATATCACGTATAGGTTTTCAGAAATATGGAATTTAAAATTTTGGGCACTTCTGAGGCATATTTTTGGACACGTTTTGGGGTCGTTACAAAATGTTAAGCACTAATGCCCATGTGGAGAAGCCCAAAATTTTTAAATTTGAAAATAAAAGTGGAAGATGATCAATAATAATTTCATCACAGACCTATTAAGGTGTCATAGATAGCATGATTCGATCTAGGTGATTGTTTATAGGATAACTAAATCGGCTAACTTCTTCGCAGTAAAGACTACTAATATGATAGAGGATTTTGTTCGACTGTATATTTGAGAGACTGTGAGACTGCATGAAGTTCCTTTGTCTATTATATTAGATAGGGAAGCTCATTTCACTAGCCAATTCTGGAAGTTCTTTTAAAAAGGCTTAAGTTTAAGGGTGAACCTTAGTACTTCTTTCCACCCTCGACATGATGGACATACAAAGTGTACAACACAAATATTGGATGACATGTTGAGAGCATATGTCATCGACTTCAAAGGCAACTATGATGATCATTTATCCCTTATTGAATTTCCCTAAAACAACAATTTTTCTTCGAGCATCCAAATGGCTCATTATGAGGCCTTAAGTGGGAGTAGATGTAGATTACAAATTAGATGGTTTAAAGTAGGTAAAGTAGAGTCGATCAGGCTTGACTTGGTACACCAAGCTATGGAGAAGGTTAAGATAATCCAAGAGAGATTGAGAATGGCATAGAGTTATTAGAAGTCCTACACTTATGTTAGGAGAAAGGACCTAGAGTTTAGAGTGAATTATTGGTTATACTTGAAAGGTTGACCCATGAAGGGCGTAATAAGATTCAGGAAGAAAGGAAAGTTGAGTCCTTGATACATTGGTCCTTAACAAATTGTGAAGAGAGTGGGAAGAGTAGTTTATGAGTTAGAGCTACCATAAGAGTTAGCCACTATCTATCCGATCTTTCACATATCTATGCTAAAGAAGTGTTTGGAAGATCCTTCCTTGGTTATACTTGTTTAAACCATTAGAGTGAAGGATAGTTTAAGTTACAAAGAAATCCTAGTCTAGATTCTTAATCATCAAGTTTGCAAGTTGAGAACTAAAGAGGTTGCGTGAGTAAAGGTGTTGTTGAGAAGTCAATCTATTGAATAGGCCACCTAGGAAGCTAAAGAATACATGAAGGCTAGATATCCTTACCTCTTCATACCTCCTAATGATTAAATTGATGGTAATGATCCATTCCTATTCTCTGAATTACATCTCCATTAGTGAGTTAAGTTCTTATAACTGAATTGATGCCCCTCTTGAGTCTATGAATATTTGAGCATGCAAGTCTTTGATTGTATTCGTGCCTAAGAATGATGTTAGAGATAATCCTTCAAGTTTCAACATAAGTAGTAGTTTATTTTTAGTGTATGAGTATACGAGTATCCGAGCATTGGAGTCCTTGATCATGTTCGTGTTTGCTAGGTCTCCTAGTTATTCGTCATTCAAGAATGAATGATCTCAAAGTAGAGATATTGTAACACACCCACAATTCTAATCTTATATATACCTATATTTTAAACCTTATTCATATATGTGGTAAGTGTATTAGAAGTGGATTAAGGTCATAAGACACCCTTAGTACTTAGTTAAGTTCAATATTTCCTTACGATTAAGTTTCTCGCATTAGATTATACCATGTTCAACTGAATGACCATACCTTTCAGCACATAAGTAATTAGGTGGCATATGACCTACCGAATGAAAGGCCTTTGAATTGTCTTTCCAACTCCACCAATTTCACTTCATTTGGAGTTTGGAGTAAAATATTATGACCATTTTACTATAGATTTCTAGAGTTGAGTGAAACTATGAACTGACTTATAGCCAGGGTTTGATGACCACCCATCATGTTAACTCGTAAAACCTTATGACTGTTTTACTATGGATTGTCCAGAGTTGAGTAAAATTACAAACTGACTTATAGGCTAGGGTTTAAATGACCATCTGTCTTGTTAACTCATAAAAATATTTCAAAAAGCCCCAGACTTGACGGACCTAATTATGGGTCATAGATGCTTCTATGGACTGTGGGTTGGGTTTGTAAACTGGATCCAGAGATCCCGAATTTTCCCAAGTTTATGGATGGGTTTC
Source organism: Solanum sejunctum (assembly GCA_025642045.1). Taxonomy (NCBI): domain Eukaryota; kingdom Viridiplantae; phylum Streptophyta; class Magnoliopsida; order Solanales; family Solanaceae; genus Solanum; species Solanum sejunctum. Next base: position 23,217 of record JAOTQJ010110580.1, on the reverse strand, counting down.
TAGGACCGTAGAAGTTTCTACAGGCCGTAGATTGACACATGGATGACTTTGGAAGATTTTTAAAGGGTTACTTTGGTTTTTCCCCACCTTTTCAAAGCCTTAACTTGACGATTTTATACCAAATTAAGTTTCATAACATATTTATTCAACCTTTTTATGATAAAACACATTATCAAACTTAGAGCAAGGTTTCAAGGGAGAAAAGCTATGGTTTCAAGATAATCTTATGAGTTCTTAAAAGCCATTCCAAGGCTAAAAACTTCTACGTATATAAGGCTAACTTGAACATGGATTATGTTCTTCCATGTGCCCCATAACATGGATTGATTGAGTTATAAACGAATTGAGTCTTCCATGAATATTTCTTGAAAGCTTTTATTCCTACATAATCATTCATGAATGATAAAATTTATGAATTAAACACTTGAATAGATGATTTTACTTTTCTACATGAACTATAAAGTGAGTTCTTGTTATTTTACATAATGCAGTTAAATGGGTATGCATGAATATGATTTGAGCCTACAGAGTATATAGAATTCCTAAATGTTTCAACTCAACTTTTGTTTCCTGAAAATACTATGAGTTGGAATGATGGATGATGGAGAGTCTCTATGAGTCATGAACTAATGTTATAAAAATGTTCCCAACCAAAGAGTTGGTAGTTGATATTATCAATTGAGTTGACAAATGTCTAATGTGACTAATTGAATGATTTAACCAAAGGATAAGTTCATTTGGGAATTTGAATTTGACCCTACAGGTTCTACAATCAATAGAAGTATAGTAGGCATGCAACCAATCCATCCCAAGAATGACATGAGAATCAACCATGTCTAATTCAACATGATCACAAGGCAAGAACATATGCAAATAGGACACTTTCTATAAACTTTCATTGCAACAATAAAGGCAACAATAGGAGTAGACACTTCAGATGACTCGTGGAACAACTTGGGGACTATATGGAACTTTTTAGCAACAAATGGGGTAACAAAGGAAAGAGTGGAACCCGGATCAATCAAAGCACACATCAAAGTCAAAGATTTTCAGCAAAGCAGTAACAACATCGCGGACCTCCCCAACCCCTTGCCTCCCATGTAGAGCATAAAATCAATTAGTCATTGGGGCACCACCTTGATGAAAAACTCTCCCCAATGGGACCGCATTAGCACCTTGTACTTTTCCACAGTTACTTGGACAATCTACCTTCTTGTGCCAAAGATCCCCACAACAAAAGCATGCATTAGAATCCTTCAAATATGGGCCTCTATGACCCTTCCCACATGTAGGACACAAACCAATGGGATCCACTACACTAACATATTGAGGCCTAGCGAGGTCATTGGCAAATACCCTATTAGTAGCATGGTGAGACCCTTGGACTTGATGGAAACGACCACCCCTTTCGAACTTATCCCCAAGATGGGCCCTTTTGGCCTTATGTCCCCTTCTCTTCCCTTATTTATCCTCCTCTATTTGCTTAGCATAGGACATCAACCGAGATAAGTCTATATCACTAATTAGCAGGGCCGACCGTCATTCTTCACTTACCAAGTCACAGACTTCCATCACAAACTTGTTCATCCTAGATCTAGGATTGGCCACCAAATGAGGAGCACACTTTGAAAGTTGATTAAACTTGAGGGCATAGTCCCTCACACTCATACGACCTTGTTTCAAGTTCATAAACTCCACCAACTTAGGTTCCCTAAGATCAAGAGGGAAAAAACAATTAAGGAAAGCCAATTTGAACTCCTCCTAAAGAACCACATTACAAACCCCCTTCTCACCCTTCAATTCATCATACTATATTTAAGCTACCCCTTTGAGTTGGTACGCCGCCAACTCCACCTTCTCATTTGGCCCAGCACCCATAATATTCAAGATTTTGTAGACCTTATAAATAAACTCTTGTAGATCTTCATCCACCTTTGACCCATAGAAATCTGAAGGATTTATCCTCATGTAGTCTCTTACCCTAGCTCCCGGGGTAGTATCATAAGGGGCTTGGGCCCCTTGATTGACTTGTTGGCCACAACTTGGGCAAGCATAGTGAGAGCTCCCAGAGCTCACCATTATTATAATGCTCCTCAGGAGTTTGGGACCTTTTTCCTCGAGTGTTAGGCATGATCTGATACCAATTTTGTCATACTAAAGAACAATCATCCACCTTTGACCCCTAACGATTGTTCTTTAGTATGACAAAGGGCCCAAACTCTTTAGTATGACTTAAGTCATGGTGCGCTTCACAACCATGAATAAGACTCTAATCTATGCGGTGTATTGGAGTCCAAGGATAAATCAACCTACTGATTTGATACCAATTTTGTCAAGACCCAAGCCTAGGGCCTAGACGTGATACAGCGCAAGGGAACCCTTGGTCACAAAATCAATAAATCAAGCATCAAAAGATAAGATAATAGGGAAACCAAGGCTAAGGGGAAATACTTTCATATAATCATAATCAAGAGACAAGAGCCAAAAGCATAACATAGATGCATAATATGTCCAACAACACCTCTAATACATATATCAAAGCGAGGGCCAAGACAACATAAGTGGGCTCACCCTCATAGTCAAATAGAAAAAAAAAGAAGAATGTCTCAGTACATAATAGGAGAAACATAGACTAAGGTCTCCGAAGTGGAGGACTCACCAATAGCTTGAATAGCACCAAACTAGCCATGTGGAGGAGGATGATCAACTTGGACTTCGGTTCCTATATGGTGACATCATGTAGGCATAGAGTATGCGTTAGTATATTTGAATGTACTAAGTATAAGGATATAATGCAACAAGAATTAAGCATAATAATGAAAATGCATACAAATAGTAATAGGCAAGTATAACAATGGCATGTATAATCTATGCCTAAGTAAAACATGCTTAAGAAACTAATGCTCACATAGGATATCATATGTGTAGAAGTGACCAAGCTAGATTTTCAAATGTACAAATCTTTGGTAGGTTAGTGATGATGCGATGCCATCACTTAGGTGGATGAGTACAAACCCCCATCTAGATTGGTAATAACGCCGCCCCATCACCATGGTGGGGAAGTACAAACCCATTCCCAGGTTGATGATTATAAACCCCCATGTAGGTTAGTGATGATGCCACCCCATCACTTGGTGGAGAAGTACAAACCCTTCCCTACGTTGATGAGTACAAACCCCCATCTAGGTTATTTGGGT
>JAOTQJ010110580.1:0-19920 GCA_025642045.1 Solanum sejunctum | reverse complement strand
CACCCCATCACTTGGTGGAGAAGTACAAACCCTTCCCTACGTTGATGAGTACAAACCCCCATCTAGGTTATTTGGGTTCCTAGTCCTCCCGAATAGGGCATAGTCTAATGCAACACTTTATACAGAGTATATAATATACATATGCTCATTTAATCATCATATAGTCATTCTTATCATATCTTATACTTTGGATCTTCAACTCTTCAAGAAACCACATCCAGATATTTTATCAAACACTTCGCGGGTGTATAATGTTTGTACAAGACCATGAAATATAAAGATGAAATCATGCAAGAAAATTCATTTTAAAACCATCAATAAACACCTTATAACACCCTCAAGTAATATACATCAAAACCCTTCTCAAATTTTATAATAGAACAAAGATTTATAGCTCAAAACATGGTAAAAAGGTCACAACTTTACATAATGTTAACATACTGTCAAGTAAATTTCGTAATAAGCAAAACTCATTTGTAAATAAACTTTAAATAATGCAATTTGAGTAAAAAGAGTCTTGGGTATCATGGGTGAAAGAAACCGATGAAAGAAATCCACATACCTTATCATAGACATAAACTTAGTGAAGATTGCAGATGGAGACTTAAAGCTTGAAGAAGAACCTTGAAGGAGAACCTTATCTTAGGATGAGGATTTGGGACTTGAATTTGTTAGTAAAATATGGATAAGTGTTTTAGTGAGTATTGGGGAACATTTAAGACGATATGAGGGTGAAATGAGGCTAAGTGTAGGTAAAAACATGGTTGGCAACAATTAGGTACAAGACCCCAAAGCCTTGACTGAGATAGAAATCTCTAGCAACAAAATACAAAGGTCCAAGATGCAGACCTATCGCGGAGGCCTAATTAACATATGCCCGCGATAGCTTTACGTCGTGGTGCTATCGCGAATTGTCTTCGTAAAGTAAAATTTTAGAAATTTGAAATTATGATTCGATTAATCTAAAATCAGGGTTAGTCCCTATTACCCATAATTTGGACTTCTTTAACAAGAATATGAATTTATTTTTTAGATATAGCACATAGATTTTGAGATATATGGAATATAAAATTTTGGGCATTCTAAGGCCATTTTCGGGCACTTTTTGGGGTCATTTCATTAATCAACATTCAGCATTGCAGGACGAGTAATTGGGAGATATTAACGTTTAATCGTATAGGAAAATGTAGAAGTCAAGTTATGTGCTCAAGATTAGATCTATCGATATGGAGGTATAATTTATCATTTTAATACGTATTATGTTATTCTATTTACCCTTTCTATGTAGTTTTCAATTCCATTTTATCTATTTGTAACGGCTGATAATTTTGGCGAAGATGATATTACAATTGATGTAGAGAGCTTGCTTCTAGGTTTTGGATGTCGATGACTATTATTACAATTGTGAATATATCCTCCTATCATCTCACTATTTTTCTACAATCTGTTGTTGGAACTAAACAAACGTATTAAACTTATTAAGAAATCATTTTTTTGTATAATATGTTGTTGGAAAATTCATCCTGTCTTCCTCTTGTGACATTTTCATCTTGTATTTCATATTGTATATACATATAGTCATTTAGTTGCATCTGGAATATAATCATCTAGTTACTAGTAGGTGAAGTAGTGTATATAGTCATTTAGTGGCATGTTGAGAGTAGTCATCTAATTACGACAAGGATTAACAAATGTCCATGTAGTTGTCATGACCCAAGCCTAGGGCCTAGACGTGACATGGTGAATAGAAAACCGAAGGGACCCTAAACAAGCTTCTTGGCATATCATACACACATCTTTGGTCGCAGAAGCATAATAAAAACAACAAGAGGTAATGAAAAGGGAAAACGGGACTAATGATAGTCTTTGATAGCATAAAACATAGAAGAGTAAAAGCTTAAGCATAATTACATCATTAGTTCTAACAACACCTCTAAACGTATATTTGAGCGACGACCAAGATACTTTCCGGGCTCACTCTTATAGTATTATGACTTAAACATGAAACGAAAATAAGTGAATAGACTGAGATAGCTAATTTCCCCGAACTTGAGGACTCACCACAACTCTTCTTCCAAAATGCCAAGAATAGTCACGTGGAGGATGATCAAGAGGTGCTCCGGATCTAACATGGTACCATCATGTAGGAATAGAGTATGTCTTAATACATTTGAATGTACTAATTATGTAGGATACAATGCAAAAATATATAGGAAACATAACCAAAATGAATAAGCATAAGAAATGAATAAGTATATTAACAATATGGCATGCATAATCTAAAGCATAAGCAATGAGTAAGTATAATAAACAATATGGCATACATGATCAATGCTTGAAGTAAAACATGCTTGTATAAAATATATTGCATGTGTAGGAAGAGACCATCATCATATACCAAGCAAACTAGTACTTGGAATCCAAGGCATATTACCCCCTTGTAAGGTGATTGAGGTATCTACCCCTCAATTGGTAGATGGGTATAGTACCCCCCATCTTAGTGGTCAAGGTATATATCCCCAAACAAGGTAGATGAGCATGGCACCCCTATCAAAGTGGCCAAGGTATATACCCCTGAACATAGTAGATTGGCATAGCACCCCATCACAATTGGCCAAGGTATATACCCCTCAACATGGTGGATAGGCATAACACCCCCAATCAAAGTTGTTGAGGCATATCACCCCCACAACAAGGTATGGTCAACTTACACCATTAAACATACTTTTCATAAATTCAATGCCTACATACAATCCTTTTATCATCTTACGGTCACTTCACTCATAGGTCATGCAATAGATCATCAATACCTAAGGAACCCTTAATCAGATATTTTATCAAACACTTGGTGTGTGTGTAATGCTAGTTCAAAATCATGCAATTCAAGAGTAAAATCATGTGAGAAAACTCAATGTAAATCAACCCACCAACACTTGGTAACACCATAATACATGATACATTGAAATCCCTCGTCAAATCTCATAATAGATCATAGATTCATAGCCCAAAATATGCTTAGACAATCAACATTTCATGAAACCCCAACATAATTTATAACCAAATTCATAATAAGAGATACCCATAGATAATTCTACTTGAAAACATGCAATTTACACATAAAGAAAGGTTGAGCACCATGGGTGAAAGAATCCAATGCTTGAAACCCACATAACTTAAATTTTGAGATCTCCTTGATGAAGATTTGGATGAGAACATGAAGCTTGAATTAATTTCCAGAGATATGAAAATGAGTTTGGGATATTTGAATTTGGACAAAATATGTGTCTAATTGTTAGAGACGATTTTGGGGAATGTATTGAATGATATGGAGTTGAAAAATGACTAACTGTGGGTGTTTTTACGCATGGGAGGTCTTAGACCCAAGATCGCAAGGCCTTGGATGAAAACTATAAAATTGGCAACCAAATAACAGTTGTCTGCGTCCTAGCCGCGTCGCGCCAAGGGCGCGGATCCTCTCTATTTTTCGTAAACTTTGGAAAAATAAAATTTTGCTACGGTTGCTCCAAAATCGGGGTTATATTCATTTTCCACTCAATTTTGCCCTATGATCATGAATATAAAATCAAATTTTTGATATCACACATGGACTTTGAGATATATAGAAATTACGATTATAGGCATTTTTGGAGGCACTTTGAGATATATAGAAATTACGATTATAGGCATTTTTGGAGACATATTTTCAGGCACTTTTTAGGGCGTTTCAATATCTCATCCTTGGAAGCATTCATCCCCGAATGTCAAAGAAATGTATATAAGGGAATTAACCAAGATGATTATACCCCAACATAGGAATGCAACAATGCACTTAAACATCATTTCAAAAATCTAAACATAAATGTCAAAATCACCATAAACTTATCAACATAAACATGAATGCATGCAAATGACATAAAGGCTGAAACTTTAGACTTAAAATCATATAGGGGGATTAAATTAGTACCTTAGGCTTGAGTAGAATGGAATAAATAGGGATATCTATTTTGTATGTCCACCTCAGCTTCCCATGTGGCACTTTCAACTTGTTGGTTTCTCAAAAGAACCATGACAGAAGCTACATCCTTGTTCCTCAACCTCTTCACTTGTCTATACAAAATTTCTACTGTAACCTCTTCATAAGTCAGATTATCTTCAATAACACCCATGACATCTAAAGGCACAATCGCACTTGGGTTACCCACACACTTTCTTAACATAGACACATGGAAGACCGACTGAACCATATTCATATTATTGGACAACTCTAACTCATAGGCCACCTTATCAATCCTTCTCAACACTTATAAGGACCCACAAATCTTGGACTCAATTTACCCTTTTTATGAAAATGAACCACTCCCTTCATATGTGAGACTTCAAATAGAACCAATCACCAACTTTAAATTCAAGGACCCTAATCCTTTCTCCTCACATTGGTATCAAACTTTTGGGTACTTTGGCCTATTTTCAATCTTTCTCTTAGCAACCTCACCTTCTACATGGCCTCCATAACAAAATTCAGACCTAACAAAGCCATCTCCCTCACCTCAAACAATCCAATTGGGGACATACAATGTCTACCATACACAGCCTTAAAAGGAGCCATACCAATGCTTGAATGATAACTATTGTTGTAAGCAAACTCAATGAGTGAAAGGTTTTCATCCCAACTACCCTTAAAATTCAAAACACAAGCTCTAAGCATATCCTTAAGAGTTTGGATAGTTCTTTCAGCTTGGCCATCCTTTTGAGGCTGAAAGGTCATACTAAGCTTTACTTTCGTACCAAGACCTCTTTGGAAAGACCTTCGAAAGTGAGTAGTAAACTGAGCACCACGATCTGACATGATTGAAAAGGGCACGCCATGCAATCTAACCAACTCATGATGTACGATTTAGAATAATCTTTGGCACTATAAGTAGTTTTAACTACTTAGAATGCTTTATAAGCCAACTTTGTCATTCTATCAACCACAACCTAAATAGAATTAAAATGCTTTCTAATCTTAGGCAACCCAACCATAAAATCAATGTTAATTTCCTCTCACTTTGAAGTAGAAATCTCTATATCTTGGGCTAGGCCACCCTGCATTTGAATCTCGTCTTTCACTTATTGGTAATTATGACAAATGGATACAAACTTAGCAATATCTCTCTTCATACCACCTTACCAAAACACATCCCTCAAATATCTATACATCTTTATAGAACCGGGATGAATAAAATAGGAAGAATTATGAGCCTCATCTAACACCTTATGTCTCAAGTCATCAACAGTAGACACACATATCCTACCTTAGTACCAAAAGGCACCATCCCTCCTTAGGAGAAAACGTCCACCCTACCATCTCGCACCAAGGCCTTTAACTCTAACAAGGTGGGGTCAAGATCTTGCTTTGCCTTCAACTCCTCAATCAATGAAGATATAGAACCATCAACAACTACTACACCATAATTATTAACTTCTTCCAACCTAACCCCTAATCTAGCCAACCGATGAACCTCTCTAGCCACCTCCTTGCCACCATCATCAACATGAGCTAGGCTACCCATAAACACCCTACTCAAAGCATCGGCCATAACATTAGCCATACTGGCTGACAATGCACACTCATATCATAATCTTTGAGAAACTCTAACCACCTTCATTTTATCAAGTTGAGATCCTTTTGGGTAAACATATATTGGAGACTCTTATGATTAGTAAACACATCAACATAGACCCTATATAAGTAATTAAACCAACTTTTCAACGCAAATACCACGGTGGCCAATTCAAGATCAGGGGTAGGATAATTCTTTTCATGCACCTTAAGTTGTCTAGAGGTATAAGCTATCACCTTACCAATTTTCATCAAAGCATAACCCAAACCAATTCTTGAGGCATCACAATACACAACAACCCCTTCCTACACTTTCGGTAGAGATAAGATAAGAGCGGAGATATGTTTAACTTTCAAAGTTTGGAAACTCTTTTCACACTTATCAGTCCATACAAATCTTGCCTTCTTTTGAGTCAACTTAGTCATGGGAGAAGCAATAGAAGAGAACCCATTCATAAACCTCTGGTAATAACCTGCCAATCAAAGTAACTTCTAATATCCAATGGGGTCAAAGGTCTAGGCAAATTTTTATTTACTTTTGTCTTTTTAGGATCCACCTTGATAGCATCACCCAATACCACATGACCTAGAAAAGCAACCTCTTTCAACCAAATCTCACATTTCTCATACTTGGCATACGACTTTTCCTCCCTCATGATTTTTAACACTACCCTTAAGTGATCCACAAGCTCCTCCTCACTATGGGAATAAATCAAGATATCATCAATAAGTACCACCACAAATAAATTAAGGTAGGGTTTAAAGACCCTATTCATAAGATCCATGAAGATAGTCAGTGCATGAGTTAACTCGTAGGACATAACCTCAAACTCATAGTTCCCATACCTAGTCCAGAAGGTTGTCTTGTAAATGTCACACTCTCTTACTTTCCCTTGGTGATACTTGAACAAAAGATCAATCTTAGAGAAGTGACTAGCCCCTTGAAGTGTCAAAGAGATAATCAATTCTTGGTAGAGGGTACTTATTCGTTAGGGTGACCCTATTAAGTTGCTGGTAGATAATGCACATTCTAATAGTACTATCCTTCTTCTTCACAAACAAAACTGGTACACCCCAAGATGATTGGCTAGGCCTAACTAAACCCTTCTCCAACAAATCTCTCAATTTCTCTTTCAACTCCTTTAACTCCGTCGGGGCCATACAGTAATGGGGAATAGAAATGGGTTGAGTATCTGGAAGGAGGTCTATGCCAAAATCTATTTCCCTTTCGGGAGGGACACCGAGAAACTCATCAGGAAATACATCAGGGAACTCACTAACCACCGGAATTGACTTAATAGGAAGGACTTTGGACTCAATATCCCTAACCCTCACAAGATGATAGAGATACCCCTTAGAAATCAACTTTTGGGCTTTAATGCAGGAAATGAATCTACCCTTTGCCACCAAATCATGAGTCTCCCACTCAAGGATGAGTTTATTAGGGAATTCGAATTTGACCCTATGGGTTCTATAATTCATAGAGCCATAGTATGCATACAACCAATCCATCCCAAGAATTTACATAAAAATAATCCACCATATCCAACTCAACAAAATCACAAGACAATATTTTATACAAAATGAAAATAGGACTATTTCTATAGTCCCTTCTAGCAACAAACGATGCACAACCAGGAGTAGACACCTTATATGGCTCACAACAATTCGAGTTCAACATAGAGCTTTTTGGAAACAAAAGGAGTAATAAAAGAAAGAGTGGCACCTTGGTCTATCAATGCATACACATCAAAATCAAAGACTTTTATCATACCAGTGATGATATCGGGAACCTCATATACCTCTTGTCTCCCTTGAAGAGCTTAGAATTGATTTTGCCTTGAAGCACCCCCTTGTTGGCCTCTTCTTCCCCTAGGACCCACATTTGCACCTTAGATTTGTGGATGACCATCTCTATCATCGTTGCAATTATGAGGATAATCAATAACCTTACGAACCACTTCACCACACCCATCACAAGCATTAGTATCCTTCAAACATGTACCATTGTGACCTCTATCACATCATGGGCACATAGGATTAGGCACCACACCATCACCACCTTCGACCCTTGGGATTTTAATAGTAAACATTCTACTAGAAGCATTGGAAGAACCTTGGCCTTAATGATATCGACCACTCTTAGGACTTTGCAATCTACCTTCAAAACAGGCACTCTTGGCCTCACCCATTCTCCTCTTTGTCAACTTCTCCCACTCCAATTGTTTAACATAAGTCATGGCAGGGGACAAGTGCATATCACCTATAAACATTGAGGCACAACATCCTTTATTTACCAAGTTGGACATACCCATCACAAACTTGTGCATCTTAGACCTTGGTTCGGCCACTAATTGTGGAGCATATTTGGAGAGTTGGTTGAACATGAGGGCATATTCCCTCACACTAATTGTACCTTACTTTAGATTCATAAATTCCATCATTTTTGCCTCCCTGACCTCAAGATGGATGAACCAGTTGAGAAAGGTTGCCTCAAGCTCCTCCTTAAAGGATCACATTGTTGTTCCCCTTCTCCACTTTCCATTGGGTAAACTATATTTGGGCCACCCCTTTGAGTTGGTAGGCCACAAACTCTACTTTCACCATCAAGTTAACCCCCATAATAGACAACACTTTTTACACTTCCTCAATAAAATCTTGAGGATCCTCATCCACTTTAGACCCATGGAAATGCGGTGACTTTATTCTTGTGAAATCCCTCACCCTAGAAGACGGAGTAGGAGCATGAGGGACTTGGGCCAATTGGTTGATTTGACTAGTCATGGCATAGGCTAGCATGGTAATAGCATCGTGGAACTCTTCATGGACCACTCCCCCATCTTGAGGAGCTTGAGGAGTGGGAGGTACCGATTGTTCCTTAAGTGAACGTGCTCTTCTTCCTAATGGAAAAGGCATGATCTAGCATAGCAACAAATAGTTATTAAGGGAAAGCCTTACCTTAACTTCTATAGCACAACATAGATCATAAAGAAGGGAAACATTTCCTATAATGCCTCATAGCCTATTGCTCATAGTTGTGGTGTACTTCACAAGCATAAACAAGACTCTAATCGGCACGGTGTGTTAGATGTTGAGGATCATTAACAACCTAGTGCTCTGATACCAAGTTTTTTACAACCCAAGCCAAGGGCCTAGACATTACACAGCGAATGGAAACCCCAAGAGACCAAAAACAAGCCTCGTAGCATATCATATACACATCCTTGGTCGTGGAAGCGTAATAACAACAACAAGAGGTAATGAAAATGGAAAATAGGACAAATGAAAGTCTCCGATAGCATAAAATATAGAAGAGTCAAAGCTCAACCACAATTACATCATTAGTTCCAACAAAACATCTAAACATAGATCTGAGCGAGGGCCAAGACACTTTCTGGGCTCACCCTCATAGTATCAAGAGTTCAACATGAAAAGAAAATAAGTGATAAAAGTAAGATAGCTAATGTCCCTCAACTTGAGGACTCACCAAAACTCTTCTTCCAAAATACCAAGATTAGCCACGGGGAGGATGATCATGAGGTGCACCTATTCCTATATGGTTACATCATGTAGGCATAAAGTATGCACTAGTATGTTTGAATTTACTAAGTGTGTCAGATGCAATGCAATAAGACATAGGCAACATAATAAAAATGCATAAGCAGTGAATAGGTGTATTAATAATTTGGCATGCATGATCAATGCTTAAAGTAAAACATGTTTGTATAGAATATCTTACATATGTAGGAAGAGACCATCATTATTGGCCAAGTAAACTAGTAGTTGGAATCCAAGGCATATCACCCCCTTAGAAGGTGATTGAGGTACTAACAACTCAATTGGTTGATGGCTTAGCACCCCCTATCAAAGTGGTCAAGGTATATGCCCCTCAACACGGTATATGGGCATAGCACTCCCCATCAAAGTGGCTAAGGTTTATACCTGTCAATATGATAGATGGGAATAGAACCCCCGCGCCATCAAAATTGCTAAGGTATATACCCCTCAACATGGTAGATGTGCATAGCACCACCAATCAAAGTGGTTGAGGCATATTGCCCCCTTAAAAAGGTGTGGTCAACTTGCAACACTATAGATACTTTTCATGAATTCAATACAAACATGCAATCCTTTCATCATCATATAGTCACGTGACTCATAATCTATGCAATATATCATCAATAACTCAAGAACCTTTAACCAGATATTTTATCAAACACTTGGCAGGTTTGCAATGCTAGTTCAAAATCATGCAATTCAAAAGTGAAATCATGTGAGATAACTCAATGTAAATCAACCCAACAATACTTGGTAACATGCCCATGCAAGACATATTGAAACTGCTCATCAAATCTTATAATAGATCATAGATTCATGACCCAAAACATGCTTAAACAATCAACATTTCATAAAAACCTAAATAGTTAATAACCAAATTCATAGTAAGAGATACCCATAGATAATTCATCTTGAAAACAACCAATTTACATATAAAGAAAGGTTGGGCACTATGGGTGAAAGGACCAAATAGTTGAAACCCACACACCTCAAATTTACAGATTTTCTTGATGAAGATTTGAATGAGAACTTGAAGCTTGAATGAATTTCTTGAGATCTGGAAATGAGTTTAGGACAATTGAATTTGGATGAAATATTTGGATAAGTATTAGAGAGGGTTTTTGAGAATGTCTTGAATGATATGGAGTTAAACAATGACTAAGTATAGGTGTTTTCATGCATAGGAGGGCTTAGGGCCAAGTCCCCAAGGCCTTGGACCTAAATAGTAAGACTGTCAATAAGATAACACTAGTTCTCGCCCTGGGGTATCGCGCTAGTGGCACTGATCCTCTCTATTTTTCGTAAACTTTGGAAAATGAAATTTTGCTACAGTTTCTCTAAATTTAGGTTATACCCATTTCCCACTTAATTTTTTCCCATGGTCACAAATATAAAGTTAGATTTTTGATATCACACATGAATTTTGAGATATCTAAAAATTAGGATTATGGGCATTTTTAAGGCACATTTCGGGCACTTTTTGAGGCGTTTCGATAGTCGCTTAGTGTCATATTGAGAGTAGTTATCTTGTTGCTGGCAGATGAATCATCTAGTTAACATTTTAATTAGTAGCAAGTTGTACCCGTCCTCTTGTTGTTGCATGTAGGTGAATTTTTAGAGTAACCACTTTGTGACATGTTGATAGTACTAGTCGTCCTATTGTGGACCAGTGAATTTTCTGGCTTGCAATTTATATATCATTATAACCACTTATAATATGTTTTTTGATACTTTTGCAATTCCAAGTTTCATTTCTTGGGGATTCAAATATTTGATTGCTTAAGTTGTGCTCACACTCTGATATTAGTTATTGTGAGAATAGAAAGTATGTTTATAAATTAGCCCTAAGTCCTAATTTAATAGTCTGCTGATTATATCACATTTATAACAACATAATCAAATCTCTAAAAAGTATTTATAGTCCCAACCTCATAGTTGTATGTCACACGTGCAACAACACAATCACACGATTTATACTCGAGTTGTTTCACAATAGAATGGTTGTTCCAATATGCGGTCCCTTATTTCTTCATACTTCTACTTTGTATCTATGTATCACCATTTGTAGCACTTATCATACTGCACAACAAATTCCCCTCTAGTTGGAAAAGCCCTAGATGTATAATTTGGTCAGGACATTCTTCGAGCTCAGAGAGGTTTAACCTCCGCAGCAATAGGAGTACAAGCAATAGCGATAGCAGGATCATAAATAACCAGCTGGTTGTGAGCATTTCCCCTAATATTCTCTTCATCCACGATAATCTAATTTTCTTATTCCCCTACTGAAGAAGTAACCTCTGTCGATTTCTGATTCGGAGTGTCCATGATGTCAGGGGAAGCAGAAATGCTCAAAGCATTTGTCTCTCTATTCATATTATTTAAGTCAGCTAGTTTAGAACCATGAATAACGTTTTGCTTCATCTCTCCAAATGTGACAACATCTTGATGATTTTGCTCTATTCAAGAAGCTTTTAATGGGATTGAACTATATAAGGAAAGTAAATTCAACTTATCTCATTACGGAACCCCAACAACAGTAAGAAATGGTACAATAAAAGTAATAGATCTTTTCAATTTAACAATAGATGTCAAAAGCATCAGTTTGTGCTTATCCTAAAAGTAAGACATATTGCCGACCTATTCAACCGAAAGATTTACCCCATATAGAAGATAGGAAATATATTGTATTTAGCGATGACCCAATCCTAGGGCCTAGATGTGATATGATAAATGGAAACTCGAAGGGACCCCAAACAAGTCACTTAGCATATCGTTTATGCAACCTTGGTTACAAAAGAAAATTAACAACATCAAGAGAGTAGAGATAGGGATAATAGGACAAGGGAAGTCTTTAATAGCATGAATCATCAAAAGAGTCAAAACTCAAGCATAATTACATCACTTGTCCAACAACACCTCTAAATATAGACTTGAGCGGGGCCAAAACACTTTCCTAACTCACCATTATTGTGTTAAGAGTTCAATATTAAGAAATAACAAAAGCAAGAGTAGCATAGCTATTGTCCCCGAATGTTGAAGACTCACTAATAGATTATGTTCAAAGATGACCAACTAGCCACGAGGAGGATGATTGTGAGGGGATCCAGTTCCTACATCGTAACATCATGTAGGCATAGAGTAAGTGTTATTACATTTGAATATTCTAAGTATATAGGATGCAATGCAACAAGAGATGGGCAACATAGGCAAAATGCATAAACATAGGCAACAGATAGTATAATAAGAAAATGTCATGCATGATCAATGCTTAAGGTAAAACATGCTTGTATAGAACATATTGCATATGTAGAAAGAGACCATCAGCATAAATCAAGCATCTAATACTTGGAATCCAGGCATAACACCCCCTTGGAACTTGATTGAGGTATCTACCCCTCAATTGGTAGTATGGTCCTAGCACCTCCGACAAGGAGGTCAAGGTATATACCCCTCAACATGGTAGTACGGGCCTAGCACCCCCAAACAAGATAGCCAAGGTATATATCCCTCAACATGGTAGTACGAGCCTAGCACCCCGAGACAAGGTGATTGAGGAATAACACCCCCTCAACAAGGTGTGGTCAACTTGCAACACTATAGATACTTTTGATGAAATCAACACATACATACATTACTTTCATCATCATAACGTCACTTAACTTATACATCTTGCCTTAGACCATCATTAGTTTGATAATTGTTAACTAGACATTTTATCACACACTTAGAGAGTGTGTAATGCTAGTTCAAAATAATCCAATTCAAGAGTGAAATCATGTGAGAAAACTTGGGGTGTGTTTTTTATAGAGGAAATGTTTTCTTCAAAAATAAGTTGATTTCTATCTCATTTTCTCATGTTTGGTTGGTGAGTGAAAAATATTTTCTGAATTTTTTTAATTGTTGTCACAACCCAAGCCTAGGGCCTAGACATGACTAGCGAATGGGGAACTCGAAGAACCCTAAACAAGCCTCATAGCATATCATTACACATCCTTTGTTGCAAAAGCAATTAAAATGACAAATAGAGATAAGTATAAACAAAGGGAATCGGGACTAAGGGAGCGAGAGAAAAAGAGAGTAATTCTTAAATATCATATATTAGTCAAAGCTCAAGTATAATACACAACTTGTCCAACAACACCTCTAAACATAGATACTTAGCGGGGGAGAAGACAAGCAACCCGGCTCACTCTCATAGTCAAAATAACAATAAAGAAAAGAGTGTCAATACATAACATGAGAAATATAGACCAACATCCTCAGAATGGAGGATACACCAATTAGCTTGGGAGACAATCGAACTAGCCATGTGGGGAGGAGGATGACCAAATGGTGCTCTGATTCCTATATGGTAATAATATGTAAGCATAAAGTATATGTTAGTATGTTTAAATGTACTAAGTACACAAGATGCAATGCAACAACAGATAGGCAACATAGTCAAAATGCATAAAAATAATAATCAATAGATAGCATAGTAGCAATATGACATGTATGAAGGTTTCTTGAAGTAAAACATGCTTATATAGAATATATTACATAGATAAGAAGACCATCATCATAGAACAAGTAACTATACTCGGAATGCAAGGCTTAACACCCCCTTGGTAGTGATTTCAAAGTGGTCAAGGTACCAACCCCTCAACAAGGTTGATGGACTTCACACCCTCAATCAAATTGGTTAATGTACCAACCCCTCAACAAGGTTAATGGACTTAACACCCTCCATCATAGTGGTCAAGATACCAACCCCTCACCAAGGTTAATGGACTTAACACCCTCCTTCATAGTGGTCAAGGTACCGACCCCTCAACAAGGTTAAGGTCAACATGTAACACTATAGAAGCTTATCATGGAATCAACATCTATGCCACATACTTTCATAATCATAAAGTCATACATCTCATATGCCAAGCTTTAGGACTTCAACAACTCAAAAATCATAAATCGAATATTTTATCAAACACTTAGTAGGTGTGAGGTGTTAGTGTAAAATCATGCAATTCAAGAGTGAAAACATGCAAGTAAATCCAATGTAAAATCATCAATCAATACTTTCCAACACTCTCATAAAATATACATCAAAATCCTTCATTAATCTCATAATAGATCTTAGATCCAAAGCTCAAAACATGCTAAAACTATCACAATTTCATAAACCCTAATATAGTGTCAGTGAAATTCATAATACGTAAGATCCATGAGTAAATCAACTTTAAATCATGCAAATTAGAGTAAAAGGAAGCTTTGGTATCATGGGTAAAAGGAACCCATGAAAGAAACACACATACCTTAGCTTTTGGAGAATACTTGAAGAAGATTGGAGATGGAGACTTGAAGTTTAAGAGGAAATCCATAGATCCGAATGAGTTTTGATACTTGAATTTAGGAGATGAAATGTTATCTAAGTGTTCAGGAGAGTATTTGGAAATGTCTTGGATGATGAAGGTGAAATAACGTTAAGTATAGATATTTTCACGCATGGGAAGGCTTACTCCCAAGACTTAAAAGCCTTTGACCTAACTGAAAACTAGGCAAGAAATAACAATGAGGCGCGTCGCACCACAGATGCACACCACACACTGGAAATTGCTCACTTTGAAAATTGAAATTGTGAAACGTTCACTCTAAAATTGGGGTTAGATCCATCTCCCACTCAATTTGACCTCCTGAACAAGAATATAAAGTTTGATTTTTTAAATAATGCACGAATATTGAGATATATGAAAATTACTTTTCCAGACACTTACGAGACACATATTTTTGGAACTTTTTGAGGTCGTTACAATATCTCCCCCTTGAGAACATTCATCCCCGAATGTCAAAGAAATGTACAAGAGAATGGTAAACATAAATTGGCCAGCCCCAACAAGAATGCGACAATACACTTTAAAACACCATTTTCAAGTCTCAACATAAGTGTAAAATCACCATTAGCTCTTTCAATGTAAACATGAATGCATGCAGATGACTTAGGGGCTGGAACATGAGACATGAAATCACAAAAACGAGTTTGATTTGGTATCAAAAGATTGAACAGAATGAAAGACGTATGGATATTACTTTTCTATACCCACTCTAGCTCCCCGAAAGACACTCTCGACTTGATAATCCTTTCAATGGACCTTGACGAACACTACACCCTCATCAATCAACTTCTTCAACCCTTCCATCCAATACCTCCACTGAGACCTCTTCCTAAGTAACTTATCCTCCACAACATCTACAACCTCAAAGGGTTCTATAACACTTGAATCACCAACACACCTCCTCAACCTAGAAGCATGAAGAACTGGGCAATCCATACCCATAACACTTGCAAATTCCAATCTTTAATCAACTTTCCAATACTCCTCTACACTATATAAGGACTTACATCCCTAAACACATTTGTCAACCTTAATCACACATAGCTCACTGGTACAATAAACCACCATCTCCCCCCTGGGAGACAATCTCCACTCTACCCTCTTTCACCCAACATCTCCAACTTTAATAAGGCAAAATCAAGGATTTACCTAAACTACCTCTCCAACCAAAGAAGATTTGGAACCATCAAGAATACTATACCACCATACTCAACTTCCTCCAACCTAACCCCTAATCTAGCCAAATGATGGATCCCTCCAATCACCTCTTTTCCAGAATCATCAACACATGCTAGTCTACTTAGAGCACTGACTACAACATTACACTTACCAAAAAAATAATGTACACTCATATCATGATCCTTAAGGAGTTCTAGCCACCTTCTTGTTATCCTCTACTCGCACCTACCACATTTATCAGCAATCTCTCACCTCTCAAGACTTGCAACACTACCCCCCAAAAGGGTTCACAAGCTCTAAATAAATCAATGTTCCACCATGAGAGGTCATCACAAACATGTGAAGGTAGAGTTTTAAGGCCCTATTCATGAAATCCACAAGCTTAGCTAGTGCATAAGTCAACCAACAACTCCAACAGTACTCAAATGCTCACCCCTAGCCTGGAAAGACACTTAGGAATATCACCTACCCTAATTTTCACTTAGGGAACAAAGCCCGAACCACAAATCAATCTTAGATAAGTGACTAACCCATTGTAGTTGACCAAATAAATTGACCACCATAGCCATTATATGACAACCTTACGGGTCCAGCACTCATTAGAAGCATACTATGAAAGTAGCCAAACCACCTCAAGACCTCCAATCCAACAAACTGAGTCCAACCAAAGTCACATGATAAAACCCTATGCAATAAGAACATGAACATTCCTTAAACTCTTCTAGCAATAATAGACTCGCATAATCATACCCTACTAGCAACAAAAGGAACAATGAAAAGGACGTAACCCCCATAACTATCAAAGCATGCATAATAACACCAACAAAAGCAACATACCAGTAGCATCATCAGGAATTTCTTCCTCTCCTTTCTTTCTTTGAAAAGCAAAGAACCGATTACGTCTTGGAGCATCCCTTGATCAACATCACCACCTCTATCCCTTTTGTGCCTATGAGGACAATCAATTATCTTGTGACCCTCTTCTTCACAACCATAACAAACATTGGTTTTCTTTTATCAAAGGCCATTATGGATTCTATCACATTTTGTGCACCTATCATAAAGTACCACCTACAACTACCTTTGAGACTTTGTAACTTTCCTTCACCACAGGCCCTCTTAGCCTCCTCACATCTCTTCTTCCTCAGTGTTTCCTCCTCTATTTGTTTCGTATAGGTCATCAAGCAGGCTAAAGTTATGTCATTAATCAATATAGCAATCCGGCACTCCTCATTCACCAAGTCGAATAATCCCATCATGAATTTACTCATCCTAGACCTTGGATCTCCCACCAATTGGAGAGCATATTTTGAAAGTTGATTGAACTTTAGGGCATACTCCATCACAATAAAGAACCTTGTTTCAAGTTCATGAATTCTACCCTCTTAGACTCCCTAAGCTCATGTGGGAAGGACTGATTAAGAAAAGCCGCCTTGAACTCTTCCCATAGAACCACATTTTCAACCCCCTTCTCTTACTTCCATTGATTAAACCATATTTGTGCTACCCATTTGAGTTGGTAAGCTGCCAACTCCACCTTTTCCTTCGATCTAACCCCTATGATATCCAATACCTTATAGACCTTATCAGTGAACTCTTGAGGGTCCTCATATACCTTTGATCCATAGAATACCGATGGATTTATCCTCATAAAGTCTCTCACCCAAGATGCCAGAGTGGGAGCATGAGTGGTTTATGCCCCTTGGTTGGCTTGGTTAGCCACAACTTGTGTAAGCAAGGTGAGAGCATCTTGGATTTCTTCGTGAACTAGCCCCTATCTTGAGGATCTTGAGGAGCGGGAGGGGCCGGTTGCTCGTTGGGGTGTGAGCTCTTATTCCCCTTGTGTTAGGCATGATCTAACATATTAAAGAACAATCGTTAGGGTGGAAAACTTACTTCAACTCTATAGCATGACTTAGAACATGAAGAAGAAAAACATTTCCTAAAACGTCTCATAGCCTCTTACTCATAGGTGTGGTGCACAACACAACCATGAGTAAGACTCTAATCGACAAAAACCTAGTGCTTTGATATCATCTTTGTCACGATCCAAGCCTAGGGCCTAAACATGTCCGGCAAATGGGGAACCCAAAGAAATCCCAAACAAGCCTCATAGCATATCATTACACATCCTTGGTCATGGAAGCAATTAACAATGACAAATAGAGATATGAATAAACAAAGGGAATTGGGACTAAGGGAGTGACAGAAAGAGAAAGCAATTCTTAAATATCATAGATGATTCAAAACTCAAGTATAATACATAACTTATCCAATAACACCTCTAAACATAGATACTTGGCAGGGGCGAAAACAAGCAACAGGGCTCACCCTCATAGTCAAAGTAACAATAAAGAGGATAGCATCAACACATAACATAAGAAATATAGACCAACATCCCCAGAATGAAGGACCTACTAATTAGCTTAGTAGACAATCAAACTATCCATGTAAGGGAAGACGATGACCAAATGGTGCTCCAGTTCCTACATGGTAACATCATATAGGCATAGAGTATACATTAGTACATTTTAATGTGCTAAGTATATTGGATGCAATGTAACAAGAGATAGGCGACATAGTAAAAAATGCATAATGATAATAATAATCAATAGATAGCATAATAGAAATATGACATGTATGAAAGATGTTTGAGCTAAAACATGCTTATATCGAACGTATTAAATTGATAAGAGGAGACATCATCATAAACCAAGAAACTAGTACTCAGAATCCAAGGCTTAACACCCTCTTGGTAATGATCGAGGTACCAACCCATTAACAAGGTTAATGGACTTAACACCCTCCATCAAAGTAGTCAAGGTACCAATCCCTCAACAAGGTTGATGGACATAACACCCTCTATCAAAATGGTCAAGGAACCAAGCCCTCAACAAGGTTAATGGACTTAACACCCTCTATCATAGTGGTCAAGCTCCAATCCCTCAACAAGGTTAATGGACTTAACAACCTTCATCATAGTGGTCAAGGTATCAACCCCTCAATAAGGTTATGGTCAACATGTAACACTATAGAAGTTTATCATGAAATCAACACATATACCACATCATAAAGTCATATATCTCGTATGTCAAGCTTTAAGTTTTCAACAGCTCAAGAATCATAAACCGGATATTTTACCAAAAACTTGGCGGGTGTGTAGTGTAGTGTAAAATCATGCAATTTAAGAGTAAAAATATGCAAATAAAACCAATGTAAAACCATCAACCAATACTTGGTATCGCCCTCAAACAATATACTTCAAAACCCTTTATCAATCTCACAATAGATCTTAGATCCATAGCTCAAAATATGCTAAAACAATCATAACTTCATAAGCCCCAACATAGTGTGCAGTGAAATTCATAATAGGACCCATGAGAAAATCAATGTTAAATAATGCGAATTAGAGTAAAAGAAAGATTTTGTATCATGGGTGAAAGGAACCCATGAAAGAAACCCACATACTTTAGCTTTTGGAGAATCCTTGAAGAAGATTGGAGATAAAGACTTGAAGTTTGAGAGAAAATTCTTAGATCCGGATGAGTTTTGAGACTTGAATTTAGAAGATGAAATACTGTCCAAGTGTTTGGGAGAGTATTTGGAAATGTCTTGGATAATATAAGGGTGAAATAAGGCTAAGCATAGGTACTTCCACACACGGGAAGGCTTACGCCCAAGACTTATACGCCTTGGACCAAACTGAAAAATTGGCAAGAAATAACACTGGGGTGCGTCGCGCCACAGATGCGCACCACACACTCGAAATTGCTCACTTTGAAAATTGAAATTGTGAATCATTCGCTCTAAAATCGAGGTTAGACCCATTCCCCACTCAATTTGACCTCCTGAATAAGAATATGAAGTCGAATTTTTAAAATAACGCAAGAATTTTGAGATATATAGAAATTACGCTTTCAGGCACTTCCAACGCGCATTTTTGAGCACTTTTGGGAGTCGTTACAATTGTTTGGTTAATGAATAAAAGTATTTTTTTAGGAAAAATTTCTATTTTTATCTAAAGAGTAGAAAAAAGTAGTAGGAAAATAATTTCAAACATGAAAATATTTTCATAATTTGAAGTATTTTTTAAAATAAA
Source organism: Solanum sejunctum (assembly GCA_025642045.1). Taxonomy (NCBI): domain Eukaryota; kingdom Viridiplantae; phylum Streptophyta; class Magnoliopsida; order Solanales; family Solanaceae; genus Solanum; species Solanum sejunctum. The sequence continues at coordinate 113 of JAOTQJ010110580.1, read as the reverse complement.
TATTTAAATTCTCTTTTGGAGGGTGGAGGTGGGTAACTGGGGGTGGGGTGTTGTAAAAAAATTGAACTTTTCAAAATGAAAATTTTTTTAAAAAAATAAATTTTTAATTTTTT
>JAOTQJ010110560.1:0-11095 GCA_025642045.1 Solanum sejunctum | reverse complement strand
GGCTACATCTTTGTATTGTTGTCTGGGTTGCTGCTGGATTTTCTTTGCAGGTGCAGTTAGTTAATAAAATAGAGGAAGCTCTGCCAAAATTTCAGTAGAATTCTTAGACTTTAAGTTGTGGTTTTGCGATTTAATACTAGTTTAAGTACATAATCGGCACGAGACATGGCCCCGGGGTTGGGCTGTGACAGGCGGTGTCGTAGGATCTGGTAGGATTTTATGGGTCCTACAATAGGTAACATGCAATTTTAGCAGTTTTTATAGGTGTTAGCCCAAGGTTTCTGGTGCTGCCCGGGGCTCCAGGCCAACTTTCTTAAAAAATTACATTGACCCATCCATAATGACCCTAAAAAGAGGCCCACATAGCCCGGTGGCACCGCAGGATGCTAGGTAGGATTTTATAGGACAAGAAACAGGAAGCAGACGATTTTGGCAGTTTTTCTTAGGTATTAGCCCACGGTTTGTGGCTCTGCCCTGGGATTTGGTGCAAAGTCACTGAAATTTTACATTGATCCATTCGTAATAAGCCTGGTAAGAGGCCCAAGTGGCCCAACAATGTCGTAGGATGCCTAGTAAGATTTTATGGGTCAAGATAAGGAAACATGTAATTTTGGCAGTTTTTCGTAGGTGTTTGCCCACGCTTTATGGCGCTGCCCAGAGATCAGGACCAACTTTTCTTAAAAATTACACCGATCTGTTAGTAACGAGCTCGATAATAGGCCAGGTGTCTCGACGGTACTACAGGATGTCAGGTAGGATTTTACGAGCCAAGCAATAGGAAACAAGCGATTTTGCTAATTTTTCGTAGGTGTTAGCCCACGGTTTGTGGTGCTGGCCAAGGATTCGGGCCAACATTCTCAAAAAATTTCATCTAATTGTCAGTGACGCGCTTGGCAAGAGGACCAAGTGGCCCGATGGTGCCGCAGGATGCCTGGATAGGCTTTTATTGGACAACAAACAGGAAACAAGCTATTTTTATAATTTTTATGTGTTAGTACATGATTTATGGAGCTGTCCACAAATTCAGGCCAACTTTCCAGAAAAATTACACTGACCCATCAATAACGAGCTCGATTGTAGGTCTGGTGGCCCAACAGCACCACAAGATACTTTATAGGATTTTATGGGCCAAACAATAAGAAATAGGCGATTTTGGTAGTTTTTCATGGGTGTTGCCCATGGTTTGTGGAACTGCGCGAGGATTTGGGTCAGTTAAACTAAAATACTGTGTTAACTATCTATAACAAGCACGAAAAGAGGTCCAGATGGCTCAGCGATGCTTCACAACGCCTGATATGATTTTATGGGCCAAACAAAAAGGAACAGGCTATTTCAATAATTTCTCATGGGTGTTATCCCATGGTTTGTTGCGTTGCCGGGGGATTCAGGCTAAAATTCCTAAAAAATTATATAGACTCATTCATAACGAGCCCGGCAAGAGGCCCAAGGGGCCCAACTATATCGCAGGACGTTAGATAGGATTTTATGGGCCAAGCAACAAGAAACAAGCAATTTTGTAGATTTTCTTGGGATGTTAGCCCATGGTTTGTGGTGTTGCCTAGGGATACGAGCCAACTTTACTGAAAATTTACATAGACCAGCCCATAATGAGCCTGGAAAGAAGATCAGGTGGCTAGATGGTGTCACAGGATGCCTAATCAGATTTTATGGGCCAAGCAATAGGAAAAAAGCAATTTTGATAATTTTTCGTAGGTATTATCCCACGTTTTATGGTGATACCTAGGAATCAAGGCCAACTTTCTCAAAAAATTACACTGGCCCGTCAGTAATGAGCTCGGCAAGAGGCGCAGGTGGCTTAGTGGTGTTGCAGGATACCAGGTAGGATTTTATAGGCCAAGTAATAGAAAATAGGCGATTTTGGTAGGTTTTCGTGGGTGTTAGCCCACAGATTTTGGCGCTGGCCGAGGATCCGAACTAGCTTTCCCAATTAATTATACCAACCCATCTGTAACGTGTTCAGCAAGAGGTTCAGGTAGCTCACGATGCCGTAAGACTTCTGGTAGAATTTTATGGGCCAAGCAACAGAAAATGAGCGATTTTGGCAATTTTTTATGGGTGTTAGCCCACTATTTGTTGCGCTGTCTGAGGAGTCTAGCCAACTTTCTTGAAAAATTATATCGACCAGTCCGTAATGACCCAACAAAAGGTCAAGGTGGCCCGTCGGTGCCATTGGATGTCTGGTCGAATTTTATAGGCCAAGCAATAAGAAATAAATAATTTTGGCAATTTTTCGTGGGTGTGAGCCCACGATTTGTGACATTGCCCGGGGATACGGGCCAAATTATGCAAAAAACTACACTGATCAATCCTTAATGAACCCAGCAAAAGGCCCAAGTGACTTTATTACACCACAGGATGGCTGTTAGGATTTTATGGGCCAAGCAACAGGAAACAGATCATTTTTGGCAGCTTTTCATTGGTGTTAGTTCACAGTTTATGATGTTGTCCAGGGATCCAGGCCAACTTTTCCAAACAATTACACCGGCCTATTCGTAACGAGCTTGGCAAGGTATCCTAGTAGCCCGGCGGTGCCAAAGGTAGCCTGGTAGGATTTTACGAGCCAAATATGTCATGCCCAAAGTTCCGTTAGGGGGACTTGCACCCATTGCCGGTAAGGCCAGGGAGAACCAACCTGTATTTCTATACATATTATAAGGTATTCCTACGTTCAATATGCCTTTAAAAAAGTAAACAATGATAACAAACTAAATGAAAATGCATATGGCTGGGCCGTTGGGGCCACGGTGTTTAAAGTACGAGACATGACCACACTTTAATTTACATAGTCTATAAAGCCTCTAGATAAGAAAAAGTATCTAATAAGAGTCGGTACAGGCCTCGCCTTGATTAACTATACAATACAAATATATAAGTTCTAGACAGACAAAGCTCCAAAGCTACCTAGACCTTGGTAACAACAGCTGGATATCATGTACTCCTACTAGGGATATCTATTAGTACCTGTACCTGCAGCATGAAATGTAGGTCCCCCGTAAGGGACGTTAGTATGAGATAATATAATGAATATGTAAGGAAGGAAATACTATATATAAAGCAACAACTCAAATGGAACTATGCACTAGTGTAGGATAAGAGACCGCCTTAGTTATACTGTGGGATCATGTACTTTATGTTATTTTTATTACTTTACCTTTACTGTATAATCTGTACACAACATTTCATACCAATCACCAGTTGATCAGTGGTAAATCTATAGCGGGATCGCCCTATCTAGGACTTTTCCTTTAACCCCTTGGGCTACCCCCCGTGATAGGATCGACCCTGGCTAGGTGATTCTTCCACCCCTCGGGTTATCACCCATCAATAAGCAATATATTTTACTTTATCTTTCAATTACCTTTGAGATGATTCTTTTAGTAGTCGTAATATTAGAGCTGTAGGACTGTAGATACAACATATGATATGTAAATAATCACAAAAGACAACACCACAATGAAAGGAGTAAGTTACACAAATAATGAAATGCATAGGAGGTAGAACAACACATGAACTTTATTTAGTAGAACGAACTCGTGTATCTTGGTATCCAAGTATGTATGCAGATTTAAAGGTGACTATGTATGGGAGCATATGAACATGTGAAAGAGTTGAGACATGGTTAATAGTTGTGTCGGAGTTGGAAAGTGCCTTCATGTGCCAAGAAGGGATCTATATTTCATACCAAATAATACGAAATCAAGTAGCCTTACATACCTCATCGTACGACCTCGGTATAACCTTTCCTTCCTCCAAATATTTATCTAAAACATAGTAGGTGATAAAACTAGCATTAGCAGCCAATAGATACATCTTGGCAGCCCAATCTCATAAAAAAGACAACGTACGGTTAGCAAGCGGATAATTATAAACCCGAGCATATTTTTTCAACCTTTCCGCTCCTAATCATATTTTCTAATACACATTCTCATATACATATCATGTGCATCAATTTTTAGTGCCATAACAGTCCTACAATAGTGCACAAGGTACAACACATAATAATTCTATACAACATACAAATAGGCAGCATAACGTTACATCCCTTTGCTACATTTTGACGTCAACAATTCCAAACCTGTTCCAACTTTAACCAAACAGTCCCACCATATATACACATAAAACCAGTCCTAAAAAAGTTCAAAAATAGTCCTTAAAATAGGTAGAGGATGTGAGACCATAGTCCTCAATTAATTAGCCAACAAGTTCCTATTACGAGCATAATTACGCTATCACACAAGGACTCACTTTCGCGGACTGTAAAAATGGTGCAGCAGCCTTTATACATCATTACAGAACTAATACACATTAAGAACTGTAGACTTACTTCATAATCAATCCAACCAGAAAAAGAAAAGCTTCCAAATAAATAAGAAAAATGTACAACAACTTTTGAAACACATACTGTCTAATAATTTCAGCATAAATATAACCAACATTGTCTCTTGTTTTTCATAAGAAAATCATACTAAACATATAAGTAAACTTACTTACCATTACCTTCAAGGTGTAGGGATTCTCCAAGAACTCTAAACGTCTTCTTGTGGCTATTTTGCTAGGTTAAGAAAGTGTAGAGAGAAAGTTTGTGAAAGCTGATTTTTTTTAAGTTAAGAATGACTTAAAAGTGCTACTTGTAAGCCTTTCTAAAGGAGCCTTTGGCCGACTTTCTTGTATGGTTTAAGTCTCGTATTATTAAGGTGGTGATGCAGCAGCTTGTCCCTCACACTTGAGCCTAAATGGGTCTCAAAGTTGATGGGCCTTGGCTGCCCATTTTTCTAATTCCCCTTTACTTAGTTTGGGTCCAATTAGTCAAGTGGTTGTGATGTACTTGGGCCCTTTTATTATTCATCTTGGGCTTTAAGTATTTCCATTTATGATGGCAAAACACAGGCTAAAGTTACTCTCTTAACACAAATTTTATTCATAATCAAACTTGGACAAATTCGACGTCGGTCCTCGTCTCCATTTAGCTAGCAATTTAAGCTAAGCAAGTAGGTGACTCACCTGCTAGCTTCCAAAGTCCTACAAGCACCTCAATTCTCTTACTTTGTTTAGGGTCGTGATCTCTTGAATTTGATATAAAACTTATTTTATGGGTATCAACCCATGGTTTATGGCACTGCCTGGGCATTCGGATGAATTTCGGCTCCAGGCATATAAGAATGCCAAGATCTATATAGAAAAGACGAAGAAATGGCATGACAGGTATTTAATCAGGCGTACCTTTGAGCCTAAATAAAATATACTTCTCTTTAACTCTCGTCTTAAACTTTTTTTAGGTAAGTTGAGGTCCAAGTGGAGTGGGTCGTACACTGTGGTACTACTATGGTGATGACACAAATCATGATAAAGAGGTCATTCAATTGGCCAATGATGAGCAAGCTATTATCGAGTCGTGCCATGAAGGTAAATCAGGCATTGCACGGGAGGTGACCCATGGTGAGGTAACCGTAATTCTCTATTTTCTGTTTATTTTTAGTTTACAAAAAAAAACCTCATGGAAAATAAATTTTGCAACAAAGTATTGGTCTGCGTCGCGGACTTTCACGGACAAAGTGCAAAATTTTCATGTCTTCAATTCTCATCAATCTATTAGGTTTTTTTCATTTTTTGGGGGCCGAATTAACTTGTTTCATGTTTTGCATCATAACCAGGTGTTCAGGAATTTTTACGAGGCCTGATGCACAAAAAATAAAATTTTTTAGACCTCAAAAAATTTCTTATTCAGAAAGATGCACGACAGGCCTGTGATGCGGACCTGTCGTAGAGAAGAGTCCCAAGTAAGGAAGCCTAAAATGCAAAAAATTGAAAAATAAAAAAAATAAAAAAACCAAAGTATAAGTCCGCATCGCTGACCTATCATGGACAGGTACATTTTTGGACAGTTTCAAGAAATCGACTAGACTTACTACTCTCTATTTAAATCCCAAATGCATTTTTTTTATCATTTTATGCAATCCCACCCCCGAAAACCCACCCCTGTCTTATTTTCCTCTCATCTTTCACCCCCCAAAAACACAATTTCAAATAAATTTGTGCCATCCTTCAAGTCCCCCAATGTTTTTCATTATTTTCTCTTGCAATCTTCACTCAAGGTATGTGTTCCACACCCCTTTTATTTTGATTATTGCTTGGGTATGATTATTTTTGGGTTCTATAAGTGTATTTGCTTATTATGGCTTGTTCCTTATGATAATTGTTGTATGAATTCGGTTGGGTGTTGCAATTTTGTGCTTAATTTTATGAATAAGGTTAATTTTGAGCTTAATGTTGATGGGTTTCCACCCTAGGTCGAATTTGGGGGTGAAAATTGGGGAAATTTAGGGATTTTGTACGCTTGGGCTTAATTTGTTCAAATCTTGGTGTATTCATGTTAGGTTGTGCAAGATATAAGTGTGAGGTACTTTGTCAAGTTGTAGTACCATGATTATTGCCCCATATGGTTAGAAAGATATGTATAATTCACTTGGTTGATACGACTACTTCATCGTTGATGGCTTATGAATTATTGATGTTAATGGGTGATATTGGTGCTTGAATTTAAGTGTGGGGTATGTACTATTGGCACAATTATTGGGGTGGTGTTGTCCATTGGGCTGTGATTCTCTGATGTAAGATGGAAATTTTGAGTACCTTCTCACCTCGTGATTTGAACTAAGTGTGGGGTTGGGTGCAAAAAATTATCCTTGTGCAAAGGGGCTATGTATTCGGCATGCTTTGATGATATTTGATTGCCATTGCAGGATACCATGGCCTCTCGAACCCATAAAACTACACAAGCTGGAGCATCTAGCAGTCGGAGACGTACATGGGTTACCCCTAAAGTGCCCAAAGCCCCAAATCCTCCTAGAGGCCAAAAACCTCAATATGGATTAATGTTGTTTCAAGGGAACGCAAGCACTAGTACAAGACACATGATGAGATGAAGTACTTCCCCGACGTGCCCATTAATATAGACACGTTGGCAAAGGACTATCCTCAAAATTACCAAAAAGCATGGACTACTGCCTAACATTCCTCTTTGAAGAGGCCCTTCCCTGTAATCTCAGCATGGTATAGGAGTTCTACACGAATATGAAGACTGAGGCACGCTTCCAGGTTGTCACAGTCCGAGGGATAGAAGCAAATATCACCCTGGTTGATATCAACGGAATCCTGGGCACTATGGACGTCTTCATGTCCCCCTTTAACTACTGAGCTTCATATTCATCCTCCATACTTAGCCATCTACCACACGTTGGCTGGGGTGACCTCTTCGTCACAGATAAAATAGGTACCACCAATCCTTCCCTTTTACTCATATGAATAAGGAGGCCAAAGTTTGAATCAAGATCATTTTACACTCCTTCTTCCCTGAGCAACCTTCACTGATATCACACGAGACTAAGTGTGCTTGGCATATGCATTGATGATGGGGGTTGAGTTAAATTTCAGGGCTATCTTCAAATCCTCCATGAAGAATCACGGGTTCATCTTGGACATAGGTATGCCTTTGGTGGTTTTATTACTAAGTTTAGGCATGTAGGTGTCCACGAGGAGTGCTTTGTCTACTTTCCACAGATTGAGGCCCTTCATAATGACTTGATTAACATCAAATGGCCTGATGTATCTCCAAGATCTGGGTTCACCACTATTGAGAGGGCACACAGAGATAAGTTCATCATTGTTAGATATAGGGGCTAGAGATGTTGCGCCACAGGACAAGTGGTTGACCTTCTACTCAATAGGAGCTTGATGAGGTCGAGGCCTGTTACCCACTTAACGTCTATGCGAATGCGGTGTTAGGAATCAACCTTCAGTTCTTTAAGCTGGTGGAGGATAATATCCCCACAGATCCGGAGGATGCGAGGGTGGCCTCAGATATAGATGAGGACGAGATCAAGTTGGACAAGTCCCCAATCTATGTGGATGGGGATGGAGGGGGGGTGAACCCATTCTTCTAGATCCGATGAACGATGAATGAGCATCATGCTTTCATCCCATAGGTTCATATGCTAAGCACTAAGGTTAATGGTTGTTTTAAGTGTGGTGTGGGAGTATCTTTATGTTTATGTTTTCTGTCTTTTTAATTCGTCCATATATAAAAACTATGCTTTATTTTCTGCTTGTTGCTGTGTTTGCTTAAGTTTGGACATTATTTTTATTTTTGCTTATGTTCTAGTATTGTGAATGTGCATGTTATTACTCTAGTTATGTTCTTTGTGTGGTATGGTATATGAATGTTAGAGAGTTGTCATAGTTGAGTAACGGGGACTACGATAGATAGATGACGATCGTCTTAAGGGTATTCGTTATGAGTTTCATGTAGAGTGCCGGTAGAAGTATAAAGGGCATGTTGCATAGTTTGTTAGGGCAAACTAAATCAATTGAACTTGAGTAGCTAATGCTCAAACCTTGAACTTCATGAATAATACATGTTTAATTATCAATTAGTGTGAATAATGTAATGGTAATTCTAGGGTTAGCCTTGTAATGAAAGTATGGCATTAGAGAGTGAGTAAACTTCTTGGTCTATGTTGTAATAGTTGCTATAACTTGCACGGTATATGGACCAAGCTACATAGAAGTGTACTTACTAGAGGAAAGGATCTTGGCGTTTCTTTGTTAGCCTTATTTTCTTAATCACCTTTTGACCCACCTAAACTAATCATCCTTACTTAGCCCTGTTGAGCCTTAGCATTTTCTTTGGATAGTCGCATTCTAAGCCTAACCCCCTTTTTCTTTATTCTTAATTCCTGTTTGATCCTAAATCCTAAGTGCAATAGTATATAAAGATAAGGAGGGAAGCTTGAATAGGACACTCAAAGGATAAATTACAATTGAATAGCAAAAAATAAAAATCAAAAAGTTACTGACCTTCAAATAGAGAGGTTCCACGACATATCCACGCGGCGAACCCATTGCGGAGAGCGTCCATCCCACTAAAAAAAATATTGTGTAACATTTTCTTGTATGTAGAATAAAGGGTGTCAAGTTAAGAAGGAAGAAAGGTGAAAGAAAAAGAAAAAGAGTAGTATAAGCTATGAGCGCTTAGGAATTGAGCCATGACAGACATATTCATAAATATACCTCACCAGCCTTTATGTTAAGTTTACACATTAAGGGCAAACTTATAGGAACTAGAAGTAACATGAGATATCTTTTGGGAGAGCGAGAGTTGATTTTGTACCCATTTTCAATCTCTTAGCTAGGTTGTTGTGGTGTGCACATGGGAAGTTTTTCTAGTGAGGGTATATGATCATTCAAGGGTGATACATAGAGTAGCTATTAACAGAAATTTTGCATGAGTCTGCATTAGATCATAAGTGCAAGGTGTGATGTGACGCTACTAAGGGTGTTGAGAAATGTTTGACCTGGTTCATAGAACTCACTCGTAGGATGCACCTTTTACATGATACCTAGGGATCACATGTATGTGTCTTGATTTGTCCAAGGGCAGACAAAGCTCCAAGTATAGAGTGGTGATCTTAGGCATATTTATATACCAAACTAGCCAAAATTACCCATATAGAAAGCTTAGTAAGAGGATAAATCCATAGAGTTTAGGTGTTTTTAGTTTAATTCAGCATATTTTGCTAATCCTGGGTCAAGTGAGCTTGTTGGTTGTATTTTTGCAGGTTTTTTAACAGAATATGCAAGTTCAGACTCACATTCGGAGTTTAGGGAGAACACAACTACAGAACTAAGTAAAAAAATTAGTCAACTCAGCAAAAATGCAAAAGTGTGCATCGTGGACCTTGGGAAAGAGCTGTGCAACCTGAAATCTTAGAGAAAAAGGCGCAAAGCAGAAAAATGGCTAATGTCCACATCACAGACTTGTACAAGAAAAAGAGAAATTGACCCAGTTAACATTAATTAACTGCATAAATACACTCAAAGCAGTCCAGTCTGCATCACAGATTTTTGAACACTCAAGGGCAAAAGCGAGATATGAGATTTTTAAGTTATATTCAGTTTAGAACATTAGGTTTCATATCTAATTTTCTATGGAGAACAAGCAGATACGACTAAGAATTTCATTCTAGGATTACTTTGCTTCATTTTTATCTTTGATTTTTCATTGTGAATGTTGATTAGCTTTTTATTGATTTGTAAGGCAATAATGAGTGGCTAGTCTTCCCATATTCTAGGATTGTAGCCATAGACCATGTTTTAGTTCTTGCTTTTTGCATGGTATGAATAGGCTTCCACTAGATTATTCCTATATTTTTGTCTATACTTCATAGCCTGATCAATTATGGGATAAATTAGTTGTTCATTCTAAATTTGAGAGATGTCAAAATGAATAGAACACAGTAATATAGGGAGCTTGTTCGACTAGAAAACTAGATTCATTCATGTATGTGAGACCCATGATAACTACCTATACACCTAGCTTGCTTCAAATACAGCAAGATAACATTAAAGCATCCGTATTCATCATGTCTATCTCTGCTCAACAATATAGTTAGGCTATCAATAAGGGTAAGCCGGTAGAGGTGTGCAACCCTACTTAGATATTTTCAATAACCAGGAAACTCAGACATAAGTGCCAGCATTAAGTCTAGAATATGTGTCAAAAAGGTTATAATCTCGAAATCATACTTAATCTGATAATTCATTACAAACCAGTTTATCATAGTAGTTATAATTAATTATTTCTATTTCAACTCAGTTGTTTCATCATTTTCAACGAGAACACACTTAACGTAATAGGTTTGGATTGATAATTGAACTCTAGTTTAAAACAATTAGGTTCAACATTCAACTCTAGTAAGGACTGTTAGACCCCGTAATTAATTAAATGGACGTTAATTGCTCATTCGCTAAAATTATTGTGGTTAAGATGTATTTTAAATTTTACTAACTTATGGTGCGGGAGTATGAGATTAAGTGAATATTCGCGGGTAAAAATTTAGTTGAAGTTGGGAGTCCTTAATGGGATTAAAATAGAAAAGTTTGGGGACCTAATTGATCAATGGGCTAACTAGGAGCCCTTATGTTGCAATTTTGAAAAGTTATAAGTTTATATATACCCCTCTTGTTCAAGATTTTTGGTCTTGACACTTAGCCACATTTAGACACATTTGAGAAGTGA
>JAOTQJ010110539.1:0-11096 GCA_025642045.1 Solanum sejunctum | reverse complement strand
ACAGGAACCTGTCCCCTTTTGGGAAGAATTTCAAAAGAAAGTACACTAAATGAATCCACTAGTAAAGCCAGGGTAAATTATACTCCTATGACGGCATATAGTTTAAGTAAAGAGAGCATCCCTTCAATCTATTGGTGCTAACCATAATCCCACGTAATAATTGAAATAACCATATCTTTAGTAACTTATAATGAACATCGAATCATAAGACAAGTAGCTCTAAAACATCTTTGACCTCTAATGGTGACCCTAACTTTCAAACATAAGGATAGGTCATTATCAAATACTACCTTGCATTAACATCAAAGGCTCAAAAGAGGTAAAATCTTAGAATAAGGGCTTAATCCGGCATCACAACATCAAAGCATTTTCATAAATTCAATGCATATTTTGAGAGCCCAAAATCATCATAAAATCACTTGACCTATAAATCATACGATAGATTATCAATAACTTTAAGAATCCTTGAAAAGACGTTTTATCAAACACTTGGTGGGTGTACAATGCTAGTTCAAAATCATGTAATCCAGGATTGAATAAAATGAGAAAACTCAATGCAAATCAACCCACCAACATATAGTAAAACCATCATATAGAATACCTTGAAATTCATAATCAAATCTCATAATAGATCATAGTTTTATAGCTCAAAACGTGCATAGTCTCAATAGACAAAATTCATTCATAGTACAAGATTGAAATACATATTCATGTATAATAAATCAATACTTCATAAAATCGAACATAATTTATACTCATAATCCATAATAGAAGATACTCATAGATAATACAACTTGAAAACATGCAATCTTCATAAGATAAGAAGATTGTCCACCAGAGGTGAAAGGTACCCAATTGATGAAACCCACATACCTTAAACTTGGTTTTTCTTGATGTAGACCTGAAGAAGACTTGAATCTTGAATGGATCTCTTGAGATTCAGTATTATGCTTAAGATATTTGAATTTGGATGAAATATTCAGTTAAGTATTAGAGAGGGTATTGAGTGTTATAGAGTTGAAAAAAGGTTAAGTATAGGTGTTTTTATACATAAGTGGGCATGTGGCTATGACTCGAAGGCCTTTGGACTGAAATAGGAAACTAAGGAAAAAATGTACATCTCTGCGCCCCTGGCGCATCGCGCCCAGGGCGCGGATCATCTCTAGAAATCATTAATGTGCAAAAAACTTTTTATTGTGGGTCCGCTAAAATTAGGTTTATACACATTTTCCACTCAATTTTGTCCCCTAATTAAGAATATAAAGTTGAATTTTGATATCACACATGAATTTTGAGATATATCAAAATTATAATTATGGGCATTTTCGAGACACATTTTATGGCATTTTTGGGACGTTTTAGATGGTTAAAGGATAATTCTCATCAAAGATGGACCCTTATGTGAAAGTACAATTCTCTCTTTAGTGGATTCTTAAGTTAATGAGATACTCATATATGATGATGTTTATGTCTTCAAGCTTATGAATACATGATTATGATAATTTTTTTAATGTATTCCATGGGACTTGACTTAGCAGTGAATGAGGCATTAAGGTAGGGTTTAATAGGGTAACCTTAGCAATAACCTCTAGTCTAATTAATTATGTGCCACCACAGAAGCCCTTGTAGGATAAGGCTAGAATATCCATAATAGCAAAGTGAAAGATAAGATGTACATGAATAAGTTGACAGAGTTCTACCTGGCAAGTGGTCTCCTCGTACCAATATAGGGTATTATGTTAGATTCTATGTAGTAACTCCTATGGTCTTAAATGTTAGTTACAGTTTCCTCCTATGTAGTTATGTATATGATGTTTATGTTACTTCAAATCATGTTTCACATGATGCATTTATCAATCATTACATATTGAGTTTTATTTTTTCATTATGACTATTCATATTGTCTATGTTAACATTACAATTTTAATTAATGATGATATTACAATTTCATACATGATGACATTAAAATTTCATGTGTTGTATTTGCATCTTACATACTAAGTACATTCAAAGTACTAACACATATTTTTTCTACATGATATCACCATGTAGGTGCTGACGTTCATCCTCCACTAGCACGTGGCAAGATCTTTGGATGATTGAAGACTAGCAGTTTCAGTGAGTCCTCTAGTTCAGGGATGACACCCACTTTCATTCAAGCATGAAGTTTTAAGATTTTTACTTTCTATGTTCTATCACTTTTGCTACATATACTTGATATGAGTTCTGAACATATCTTAGTTCCTGCCAAGTCTTTATCTGGATGGTATGCTCGGCTGAAATGTATGAAGTCTTATGTTGGTTTACTTCCGTTTATAAATTTTATGTTAAATGTCTCTTTGTTCCATTACCATTTTAAAATATTCTATATTATGATAAGTACCTATGAATTCTTAGAGGCTTGGGTATGGTGTATTTAGGTCACTTATTCGTCGTGTTATGACTAGGCCTTAGGCTTGGGTCATGATAAACTTAATGTCAGAGCATGAGGAGTTGAAATGGTCCTCGGATGTCCAACATACCATGTCGAATAGAGCCTTGTTTCTAGCATTGAAGCACACCATAATCATGAATGAGAGTCTATGAGGAATTTAGGAAATTTTCTCTTCCTTTATGTTTTTTTTTGTTATTTAAAAGTTATCTTAAGGTTTCTTCTATCTAACGATATTCTCTTTGCAATATTCTAGGACACATTGCTAAGAAGAGATACTTTACAAAAGAATGTGAATAAGGATCATGACCCTGCAATTCCTCAAGAAAAGGGGGTTTCTTATATGAGGTTTGGGCCGCCTTCAACATGTTGGCTCAACTCATGGCCCACTAAGTCAACAGGAATGTTGTCCTTTCTCCCTAAGAACCTACTTCAACAACTAGGAGACTTCATGACGATGAACTCGCCCATGTACCATCACTCTAGGGTTGATAAGGATCAGGTGGATTTTATTAGTAAGGCTTATCAGATTGTGGCCATTTATGGGTATGAAAAAAAGATAAGGCCAAGCTTGTGGCTATTCACTGAAAAGGCATCGACAAAGTGTGGTAAGTGAAATTGACCAAAACGTGCTTTGAAAATTCCCGTAATCATAATTTTCATATATCTCATAATTCGTGTGTGATATAAAAAATCTAACTTTATGTTCTCGATCAGGAGTCAAAATTTGAGGGAGAAATGGGTATAAACTCGATTCTAGAGGACCCATAGTGAAAAATAATTTTTGCTAATTTTCCTTTTCCAGTGTATGTCTGCACCCTACATGCAATGCGCTAGGGACATAGAGAAGTACAAATTAGGATTGCAGAATGGGTCCATGTCGTGGAGCAGATGCGACCGAGTGTTAGATTTTTCTCAATTTTGCATTTTGGCCCAAGGGCATTGGGGTCATAGCCTCATGCCCCCTTATGCATGAAGACACCTATACTTATCCATTTTTCAACTCTATATCACTCAAGACCCTCTGAAAAACCTCTCCAAGTCCTAAACAAATATCTCATTCAAATTTCAAGGATTTTAAGTCTAACTTTAGAATTCAAGGATTCTCTTCAAGCCCCATATTTTCTTCAAGATCAACTCAAAGAAACCCAAGTTTGTGGTATATGGGTTTCATTTATTGGGTTTTTTGACCCATGGAGCCCAATCTCCCTTTTTATAAAAATTGCATATTTTCAAGTTGTATCACTTATAGGTATCTCTTATTATGGATTTTGATTATAAATTATGTTGGAGTTTTATGAATTGTTAATTGACTATGCATGTTTATCTATTTCAAGCTTATACTATGAATTGATTTGTCTATTGATACTATGCATGGTTTGAACTATGAAACTATGATCTATTGTGACATTTGATGATGGTTTTCAAGGTATTCTACATGAGGGTTTTTATTATGTGTTGGTGGATTGATTTACATTGAGTTTTCTGATATTATTTCACTCTTGAATTGCATGATTTGGAATTAAATTTGTGAACCCACCAAGTGTTTGATAAAATGTCTTAACAAGGATTCTCTAGTTATTGGTGATCTATTACATGGTTTATAAGTCTAGTGCCTATATGATGATTAAATGACTGCATGTACGCACTAAGTTCATGAAAAGTACTTATGGTGTTGCAATTAGAGCACACCTTATGGGGGGGCAACATGCTTAATCACCTTGTTGAGGGGTAACATGCATCAACCACCTTATTGGGGGTGACATGCCTAATCACCTTGTTGAGGGGGTGATATGCCTCAATCACCTTATTGGGGGGTAACATGTCCATACCACCATGTGATAGCTCGACCACCTTGTTGTGGGGGTGGCATGCCCATACTACCATGTTGAGGGTTGGGATACCTCGACCACCTTTGGCCCTCGCTCCAATCTATGTTAGAGGAGTTGTTGTAAAAATTGATGTACTTATGCTATGAGCTTGACTCTTGTATATTTTATAATTATTACAGACTTTCGTTAGTCCCATTCCACTTATTTATATCTCTTGCTATTATTATGCTTCTGTGACGAAGGATGTGTGATTGATATGCTAAGATGTTTGTTTAGTATACCTTCAGGTTACTCATTCATCGTGTCACGTCTACGCCCTAAGCTTGGGTGGTTGCAAACTTGGTATCGAAGCACTAGTTGTTAATGGTCCTCGAAATCCAACATACTACATCGATTAGAGTCTTATTTATGGTTGTGAAGCATGCCACAACTATATATAAGAGGCTATGAGGTGCTTTAGGAAATATTTCACTTCTTCATAGTCTATATTGTTCTTTAGATATGAGTATTAAGGTTTTTCCCCTAACAAATGCTCTTTGCTATTCTAAATCATGTCTATTCCAAGAGGGAGACTAAGGAGAGCCCATATACCCGAGGAGCAACTGGCCCCTACCTCTCCTCAAGCTCCTGAAGATGGAGGGGTAGCCCAAGATGTGTTCTAGGATGTTATTACCATATTGGTTCATGCTATGACCAACCAAATTCACCAAAGGGTCCAAGTCGCGCATGTTTTCACTCCAACTTCTATGGTAAGGGACTTCACTAGAATGAACACGCTAGACTTCCATGGGTCCAAGGCAAATGAGGATCCCCAAGAGTTTATCGATGAGGTGTACAAAGTTCTATCTATTATGGGGTTCAATTACGAGGAAAGTATAGAGTTAACGGCTTACCAAATCAAAAGGGCGCCTCAAATTTGGTTCAGAATGGAGGTCGAAACGAAGAGATGATGCTGTTATTACTTAGGAGGAGTTCAAATCTGCATTCCTCAATTGGTTCTTTCTATCCATATAAGGGATGGTAAAATGATGGAGAAACCTTAAACAAGGTTCCATAAGCATTAGAGAGTATGCCTTCAAGTTCAACCAACTCTCCAAGTATGCCCTGCAATTGTTTGTCGAGCCGAGATCAAGGATTAATAAATTTGTGTCAGGTATGTTTGACTTGGTTAATGAGGAGTGTCATACTGCCATGCTAATAGGTGATATGTACTTGTCCCACCTCATGTCATATGCCAAAAACTAGTGAAATGACCCCCAAAAGTGCCTGAAAATGTGTCTTGAAAGTGTCCGAAATTGTTATTTCCATATATCTCAAAATTCGTGTGCAATACCAAAACTTTGACTTCACAATCTTGTTCAGAGTGAAAAATTGAGTGGAAAATAGGAATTACCTAGATTTTAGATCAAAGAGATCATAATTTTAATTTCCCAAAATTTGCTTATCCAGAATGAGTCCGCACCATGCAACACGGCCAGGGCACGAACTAGTGTTTTTTTGCCCAGTTATTTTTAGTTCGGTCCAAGACTTTTGGGTCTTGGGGCTAAGCCTTACCATGCATAAAAATACCTATTGTTATGAACTTAGACTTATGCTAAGACTTCCATATGAGACTAGACAGTTTGCTCACAACTGTTGCAAACTCTAGCAAGCCTTGTCGCCTCTAATCACTAAGGGAACGTTAGATTTCAAAGATAAGAGAGTTTTGAAGAAAGAAAGCTTTGATTACTAAGAGAGAATGCTTTATAATGCTTACAAGATTGGTTGATTTCTAGATGGTTCAAATGGCAAGCCTAAGACGGGTATTTATACTAGTCCTCTTTCTAAATGGACGGCTAGGATCACTTTGATCCAACGACTACAAATGCGAGCCTAGAAGCTTCCTACAAAATATCTAATATATTTTAAGTATATGGATGGTCCTAGGCATTTCTACATGTCCCTAGAAGTTTCCAGCACACTCTAGTCTTGTCTTCAATGTTCTGCACAATTCTAAAGAGTTCTGGGTCCTTCTGGGGCATTTCAAACATATTTCTACACAGTTTTGGGAAGAATTAAGGCATGTCGTATCACTCTCCCCAATTGATAATGCAATGAACATGGCATATTGCTACTGCTATAAGAATTCATGAACCTTGTCCTTGAATTTCCACAAGTCTTCACACTTCTCCCATGTGGCCTCCTTGGGTGATTGCCCCTTCCAGTGAACAAGGAACATCGCTGTAGCCAGTTGTCTCCTTCTCTATTTGGCCTAGTAATCAATGATTGCCTCGATGTCCCAATTGTGTGAGGCAGTGATTGTGATAGGTTCCCTGCTTGACTGTCCTCTGCTCGGATTATCCTTATCTTCATGGTACAGTTTGAGCACGCTAGCATGGAAGACAAGATGAACGTTTAGTGATGCTGGTAGCCCTAGTCGGTCTTGGCAAGAATTCGGTATGTCCCCTCATACTACTAAGTTTGGATTTATGCCCCTTAGTGCCTTGAACTGCCTCGAGTTAAACTTTACTAACACTAGGTCCCCAACTTTGTAATTAGTGAGACGTCATGTACGGTCGGCGAACTTCTTCAACTTCTTGGCTGCCTTGTCCAGGTGAGACTTAGTGGCATCTAACTGCTCCTCAAAGCCTTTGGTCAAATGGTAGTCTCCCAAACTCCTTCTTTCGAACACTACAAGTAATGAGTGTGGAGTTTTTGGTTGTTGGCCCATGGCAAGATCAAATGGTGTCCACCCTGTGGACTCAGTCCACTACAGATTATATGAAAATTGGGCCACATCAAGCAACTTGGCCCAATCCTTCTGTTGCGAGCTAACAAAGTGCCTAAGATAGCACTCTAACAAGGCATTGACGTGTTTAGTTTGGCCATTGGTTTGTGGGTGGAAACTTGTGGATAAATGTAATTCCGTGCCAAGTACTTAAAATAGCTCCCTCCAAAAGTTCCAAATGAAATGTACGTCTCGATCACTTATAATATGTTGTGGCAGACCCCAATAGTTTACCACGTTCTTAAAGAATAAATGGGCTGCTTCTTCAACCTTGCACCCTGGTGTGGTAGGCATAAATGTTGCAAACTTGGAGAATTGGTCTACAACAACCATTATGGTGCCATACCCATTGAACTTTGGCAAGCCAATGATAAAATCCATAGTAATGCTCTCCCACGATTGCTCAGCTACAGGGAGTGGCTTTAAAAGTCCTCTTGGATGGTGCTACTCCACCTTGTCTTATTGGAAAACAAGAAATGTTTACGCGGACCATTCTATATCGTCCCGCATTTTTAGCCAGAAATAAATTGCCTCAATGAGAGCTCGCGTGCGATACTACCCCGGATGCCCCACCCATAGTGTATCATGACTCTCCTTTATGATTTGCCACCTTATGTTGCCATATTTTAGAACATAGACCCTTCTCCTAGCGGTGAGCAGGATGTCATCCTCGACCCAGAAGCGTTGGGTCTTACCTTGTAATGCTAACTCCATGAGCTTTCTTGCTTCTGAATCATGTGCCAAGCCTTCCTTGATAGCTTCCCAAATATCGCAGTGGGCTGTTGTGATAGCGGCTAACTCTGCTTTCCTACTTAAGGCATCAGCCACCACATTGCCTTTGCCCAATTTATAAATTAGCTCATAGTCGAATTCGGCTAGGAAATCTTGCTACCGTGCCTGCTTGGGAGTAAGATTTTTTTGTGACTGAAAGTAGCTAGTGGCAACGTTGTCTGTTTGGACCACGAACTTGGAACCTATCAAGTAATGTCTGTAGGTCCTAAGGCAATGGACAATAGCAGACATCTCTTTTTGTTGGATTGTGTACCGCCATTCTACCTCATTTAACTTGTGGCTTTCGAATGCTATGGGATGCCTATCTTGCATTAGCACGCCTCCGATGGCAAAGTCTGAGGCATCTGTGTGAACCTCAAACATTTTAGAGAAGTTGGGAAGTGCAAGGACTGGCTCCTCCGAGATGGAAACTTTGAGTCATTCAAATGCCTCCCGGCTATCTTGACTCCAAACGCATGGCTTATTTTCTTTAATAGCTCTATGAGTGGAGCGGCTATAGCGGAGTAGCCATTGATAAATCTTTAGTAATAATTCGCGAACCCAAGAAATGATATCAACTCCGTCATATTAGTTGGCTGCTCTCACTCCACGATGGCTCGCACTTTGGCCCCGTCCATGCTACACTGGCCTTGACTAATTACGTGGCCTAGTAAGTGCAGCTCTTTCTGCGCAAACTCGTATTTCTCCTGCTTAACGAATAATTTATTCTGCCACAAGACTTGGAATACCTTGCACAAGTGTTCCACGTGCTCCTCCAAGGTATGTCTATATATTATGATGTCGTCTAGGTAGACTACCACGAAGTCATTGAGGTAGTTGTGGAAGATCTTGTTCATCAAGATAAAGAACATAGTAGGTAAGTTGCTCAAGCTGAAGGGCATTACCAACAACTTATAAGATCGGTACCTAGTGACACAAGTTGTCTTCAGCTCATCTCTTTCCGCGATGCGCACTTGATATTAGCCTTTCCTCAAGTCCATCTTAGAGAAGTACTTTGCTAGTCCAAGTCTATCAAACAAATTGGCTATCAGCGGGATCGAATACTTGTTCTTCATGGTGACCTTGTTCAGCGTCCGATAATCTATGAAAAGGTGCAATAACCCATCCTTCTTCTTTTGGAATAGCACCGGGGCTCCATAAGGTGTTTAGGATGGACGGATATGACAAGCTTCTAAGATCTCTCTCAACTGCTTCTTAAGCTCCTCTAATTTGGGTGGTGACACGAGATAAGGCGGATATGCAGGTTGTTAGGTGCCTGGCTCTAGCTCGATCTTGTGGTCGACCTCCCATCTCGGCGGTAAGTGTCTCGGCAGCTCCTCTGGCATGATGTCTTTCTTCTCTTCTAGCACCTTTTCTATACAAGAAGCCAAAGGTTCTAGGGCACCACTGCTTTTACTCGAACTTACGATGGTCGTTAGATAGGTCGACTCCCCTTTCTTAAGGCCTTTCTCCAATTGTATGGCCGATAACTAGGCAACCCATCCAGTCTTAGGTATCTCCACCAATGGCACCATGTATGACCCTTCCTTCTCTATCACAAACATCTTTTGGAAGTAAGGGGATATCATGGATGGATATTGTTAGAAGAACTCTTGCCCAAGTATGATGTCAAAGATGTCCAAGGGAGAAACCGCAAAGCTGGTCTTTCCTTGCCAATTGCCCAAAGTGACTTCGATACCATGTGCAACTTCGTACACGGGCGTTAGAGATGTATTGACCATCTTTACTCATGTGCTGCATGGACTGTAACTGAGACCTAGTCTCTTTACTACCATCTTGGTCATGACATTGGCCTCTGTGCCGGTATATACCATAACACGAGCTTACTTCCCGTTCAGGTTCAAGTCTACAAACAATGTGGGATAAGCCTCCTGCTTATCCATTGGCATGACAATGGCTGCACAGAGCCTAATTATGCCCACATATGTGGTGTCCAAACTTTGACCCTGCTCCTGAGCCTTCTTCTCCTCATACTCACGGGCGATGGCTCCAAACATCTTCATTTGAGGGCATCTCACATGCCCGTGTGGACCTCCGCAAATATAGCAGCCCCTCTCCCTAAGCGGCTGCGGCTGGCTTGACCTCTCAGCAATTATCTGTCAGAATGATCTTCTAGATGGGTAGGCTTCCCTGCCCCTACTCTGATCTCCCCCACCTTTGGCAGGGTTGCTCCTCGTCTCCCTTGCATTGCCCCTGTCTTGCTGGAGGTCGAACAAACTTTCTGCCTGCGTGATGGCTTTGTCAAAGGTAGAGACTTATTCACGACCCAGTTTAGTATTCGCCCAACTCTTCATGCAATCCATGAAGTAGAATAGCATATCTACTTCAGTGAGGTCTAGAATTTCAAGTGTAAGGGTGGTGAACTCCTTTATGTAGGCTTTCACAGAACCCATTTGATTCAATTCTCTAAACCTCTTCTTGGCATCATTGACGACGTTGCTGGGATAGAAGGTATTCTTGAACTCCTTCTTGAACTGCTCCCATGAACTAATTAAGCAGTGTCTCGTCTTTATCTCAATGTCTTTGCATCTCCACCATAGCATGGTTGTCTCTATCAGGTAGATTACAGCTGTATTAATCTCCATGTCGTCTGCGGTGATCTATTGTACTTGAAGTAATTCTCCAAGTGCCACAAGAAATTATCTACTTCTTGTGCATCACAGACACCCTTAAAGATTGGCTGTTTGGGAGCTTCAATCCTGACCTCCCGTTCGACGACCAATGTCGCATATATCCCTTACTGAAGTGCTTTCTCAAGCTCCTTTACCTTGGTGTTCATGGCTTCTAACATGCTCATGAACCTGCCTTCCAAGGCCTCGATCCTTCTTTCTAAGGATGACTGTGCTTCTTCGATCCTGCCCTCTAAGAAAGCATGAGCTTATTCCTCTACTGCACGCTGGTCGTCGATGTCTTTGCGGATGTTACCGTTCTCCTCAAGAGTGAGCTCTTGGAAGGTCTTAAGCTTGGTATCAACTTCATTCAAGCGATGGACCAGCAACTCCACGGCCTGTCGGGCGGTCTCCACTCTAGTGATCCATTCCAACCCGAGAGTGATGTCGGTCGAAAACTCCTCTATCTGCATCACTATTTATGGTGGTTGGAAGGGAGACAGACATGCTTGGGGCTGGATTTGATGGCAGAATCTCCACCTTCTTGGTGCTCTTCTTACTCTTATGCTTCTTAGTAACCTCCGCCATAACTTCAGCGGTGCTTGCAGCAAAAACCTCTCCTTCGCTGGCCATTATTTCCCTTAGACTTGCTTTGATACTAATTT
>JAOTQJ010110528.1:0-11096 GCA_025642045.1 Solanum sejunctum | reverse complement strand
TCTTATTCATGGTTGTGTTATGCACCACAACTATGAGTAGGATGCTATGCGATATTTTAGGAAATGTTTCCCTTCTTTATGTTCAAAGTCATGCTATAGAGTTGAAGTAAGCTTTCCTCGAATGATTGTTCCTTATTATGTTAGATCATGCATAATACGAGGGAAAGATGAGCCTGTACGCATTGAGGAGCAATTGACCAATGGAGAGCTTAGGGATGCTCTCACCTTGCTTGCTCAAGTGGTGGCTAATCATGCCAACCAAGGGGCCTAAGCCCCTTATGCTCCTACACAGGCCTCTCGGGTAAGAGACTTCATGAGAATAAATCCCTCAATATTCCATGGGTCGAAGGTGAGTGAGAACCCCCAAGAGTTCATTGATGAGGTCTACAAACTTTTTCCATCATGGGTGTCAGGCTGGAGGATATACCGGAGTTGGCGGCCTACCAACTCAAAGGGATAGCATAAACATGGTACAACCAATGGAAGGAAGAGAAGGGAGTTAATTATGTGGTACTTTGGGAGTAGTTCAAGGTGGCCTTCCTTAATCGGTCTTCCCCCTTAAACTTTGGGAAGCTAAGTTAGAGGAATTTATGAATTTGAGACAAGTGTCCATGAGTGTGAGGGGGTATTCTCTTAAGTTCACCCAACTTTCAAAGTTTGGTCCTCACTTGATTGCCGATTCAAGGTCAAGAATGAACAAATTTTTTATGTGTATTTACAACTTGGTTAGTGAAGAATGCCAGTCCACCATGTTGATTAGTGACATGGACTTTTCACATTCAATAACCTATGCCAACCAAATGAAAGAGGAGAAATTGAGGAAGAGAAGGGGGCATGAGGCCAAGAGGGTGTGTTTTGAGGGTAAGTTCCACAGGAGTGGCCGCTTCCACCAAGGACAAAGGCCTACTCATGCATTTGATAAGAGGGTTGCAAATGATCTTCAAAGGGCCCAAGGTGTAAGGGATGTGGATCCTATTGATGTGTGTTCGAAGTGTGGTAAAGGTCATAGTGGCCCATGTTTGAGGAATACTAGTACTTGTTATGATTGTTGGGAAATGGGGCATAAGGCGATAGATTGCCTTCGAAACTGTAATAAGGGCAAGGAAGTTCATCTACAAGGTGCTAATGCGGTCCCAATGGGAAGAGGTGTCCAACAAGATGGTGACCCAAGGCACAACCAGTTCTATGCTTTGCATGGGAGGCAAGGGGTTGATGTAGTCCCCGATGTTGTTACCGATATCTTGAAAATATTTTACTTTGATATGTATGCATTTATTGATCTGGGTGCCACTCTTTCTTTTGTTACCCCTTTTGTTGCACAAAATTTCCATGTTGACCCCTAGTTGTTGTATGAGTCATATGAAGTGTTTACTCCTATTGGTGCATCTATTGTTTCTAGAAATGTTTATAGAAGTTGTCCTATTTGTACCTTGCTTAAATTGTTACCTTGTGATCATGTTGAGTTAGACATGGTTGATTTTGATATCATTCTTGGGATAGATTGGTTGCATGCCTACTATGCTTCTATTAGTTATAGAACTCGTAGGATCAAATTTCAATTTCCAAATGAACCTGTCTTTGAGTGGGGAAGTCAAGGCTAGATTTATCTCCTATACTAAATCTTGTAAGTTGATCTCTAAGGGGTTTCTTTACCATCTTGTAAGGGTTATGGATGTGCACTCTAAAGTCCTCCCATATAGTTGGTTCGGTTGTAAATGATTTTCTTGATGTGTTTCCAAATGACCTTTCCGGTGTTCCTCCCGAAAGGAAAATAGACTTTTGCATAGACCTCCTCCCCGATACTCAACCCATTTTATTCCCCCTTACCATATGGCCCCGCGGAGTTGAAGGGGTTGAAGGAATAATTGAGGGACTTGGTGGAGATGGGATTCATTAGACCTAGCCAATCACCTTGGGGTGCTTCGATGTTGTTTCTGAAATAGAAGGATTGGTTCCTTAGGATCTATATTGACTATTGGTAACTCAATAGGGTCACCATCAAGAATAGGTATCCTCTTCCAAGGATTGATGATTTTTTTGACCAATTGCAAGGGGCTATCCATTTTTCTAAGATTGATCTTTGATCTGGATATATCAAGTGAAGGTGAGAGAGTATGATACTCCTAAGGTGGCCTTCCAAACAGATATGGGCATTATGAGTTTCTCATGATGTCTTTTGGGTTGACCAAAGCACCAGTCATCTTTATGGACCTAATGAATAGGGTCTTTAAACCCTACCTTGATTCCTTTGTTGTGGTCTTCGTTGATGACATTTTGATCTATCCTCATTGTGAGGAGGAGCACAGAGCTCATTTGAGAGTTTTTTTTTACAAAGATTGTGGGAGGAGAAATTATATGCTAAATATGAAAATTATAAATTTTTGTTGAGGGAGGTTTCCTTCCCAAGACATATGGTGTCTAGGGATGGTATTAAGGTGGATCCAAAGAAGACCGATATGATCAGAAAATTGACATAGACCATTAACCCAATAGGAGGTTAGAAGTTTCTTTGGTGTAGCGGTTGGAGTTTTGTGAATGGATTCTCTTCTATTGCTTTCCCTATGACAAAATTGACTCAAAAGAAGGCCAAGTTTGTGTGGTCCAATGAATGTGAAAGGAGTTTCTAAACATTGAAAGAGAAGCTTGTGTCCGCTCCTATATTATCACTATAGGATGGGCTTGAGGGATTTGTGGTGTATTGTGATGCTTCCTGAGTTGGTTTGGATCGTGTGTTGATGTAAAATGGTAAGGCTATAACTTATGCTTCTAGGCAACTCAAAGTACATGAAAGGAACTACCTTACTCATGATCTAGAGTTTGCTAACGTTGTGTTTGCATTAGAGATTTGATGATACTACTTGTATGGCGTACATGTTGATGTGTTCACCGATCATAAGAGCCTCTAATATGCATCACTCAAAAGGATATCAACTTGAGGAAAAGGATATGGTTAGGACTTCTTAAGGACTATGACATGAGTGCGCATTATCATCTTTGTAAGGAAAATGTGGAGGTGGATGCTTTGAGTAGGGTGTCTATGTAGCCTAGCACATGTTGATAGTGATAATAATGAAATGGCTATGGAGTTGCATTGATTGGCTAGATTGGGAGTTAGGTTGGAAGAGGATGGTAATAGTGGTGTGGTTATTGTTGATAGTTCTAAGTCTTGTTTAGTTTATGAGGTGATGGCAAAACAAGATCATCCCTCCTTGTTAAAATTAAAGGGCTTGGTGAAAGAGGGCAAGGTGGAGGTTTTCTCTCAAGGGGGAGATGGTGCCCTTAGGTACCAAGATAGGTTGTGTGTACCGTGTGTTGATGGTTTGATAGAAAAGATCCTTGATAAGGCCTATAACTCTTCTTATTCGAACCACCCCGGTATCACCAAAATGTATAGAGACTTGAGAGATGTGTATTGGTGGAGAGTCAAGAAGAGGGACATTGCCAAATTCATTTTCCATTGACATACTTGTCAATAAGTCAAAGACAAACATCAAAGGTTGGGTGACCTAATCCAAGACATTGAGGTTCCTACTTGGAAGTGGGAAGATATAAATACAAATTTTGTGGTTGGGTTGCCCAGGACTAGAAAAGGTTTTGATTCTGTTTATGTTGTGGTTGATAGGATGACAAAATCGGCTCACTTTCTACTAGTTAAGACAACATTTGGGGATGAATATTGTGCAAGGTTGTACATTCATGACTTGGTAAGGTTGCATGGGCTTCCTTTGTCCATCATATCAGATCATGGGGCAGAATTCACTTCACACTTTTGGAGGTTCTTTCAAAGGTGTTTTGGTACTAGAGTTAAGATTTCTAAGGCCTTCGATCCTCAAACGTATTGCCAATCTAAGATCATCTTCCATTAGAGCTTAAAGTTAGTTGGGATGATCATCTTTCATTGATCGAGTTTGCCTACAACAATAACTATTATTCTAGCATTGGTATGGCTCCTTTTGAGGCTCTCTATGGGAGATGTTATAGATCGCCGATCGAATGGTTTGAGGTTGGTGAGATAGCTTTTGTTGGGATCAGATATTATTATTTAGACTCTTAAGAAGGTTATTATGATTAGGAAAAGGTTTAAGATGGCCCAAAGTCATCAAAACGCCTATGCCGATGTGAGAAGAAGAGACCTTGAATTCAAAGTTGGTGATTGGGTCTACTTAAAGGTTTCATCCATGAAGGGTGTGGTCTGGTTTGGTAAGAAGTCCAAGTTGAGCCCAAGATATATTGGTCCTTATGAGGTCATGAGGAGGGTTGGCAAGGTAGCTTATGAGTTGAGGCTACCTAAAGAGATAGAATTGGTCCATCTGGTGTTCCATGTGTCCATGTTGAGAAAATGTGTAGGTGATCTGAATAACATTATGTCTCTTGATGTTGTGGGTTGTTGAAAGAAACTTTACATATGAAGAGGTTCTGGTTCAGATTTTGGATAGGCAAGTGAAGAGGTTGAGAAACAAAGAGGTGGCTTCCGTTAAGGTCCTTTAGAGGAATCAATAAGTTGAGAGTGCTACTAGGGAGGTCAAAGCGGACATACAAAAGCGATTTACTTACCTTTTCCACTATAATCAAGCCTAAGATATTGAACTAAGTCCTTTATTTGATCATAAGTCTTAAGTTCATCCCCATGTCATTGCATATGTTTATGTTTAAAATGACAAGTTCATGATGATTTTATACTTATGATGATGTTTTTTAAATGATGTTTAAGTGTATTGTTGCATCTCTATGTGGGGTGAAATTGTCATGTATGTGCATCTCATATACGTCTCTTTGGCATTCAGGGATGAATGTTCCCAAGGGGATGATATTGAAACAATCGCAAAAAGTGCTCAAAATATGCCGCAGAAGTGCTCAAAATTGTAATTTTCATATATCTCAAAATTTGTGCGTGGTATAAAAATTTTGACTTTTATTTTTATCAAGGGGTCAAAATTAGGAGAAAAAGAGTCTAACCTCGATTTTAGAGCAACCGTATCATAATTTGAAATTCCCAAAATGCAAACTCCAGAGAGCTATCTGCGCCCCAGGCGCAAAGTGCTAAGGGAGTGCACTAGTGTGAAATTTTGCCCAGTTTTGACTTTGATCCATACTTTTAAGTCTTGTACCTATGTGTTCCCAAACGTGAAAATGCCTATACTTAACCATTTTTCACCCTCATATCATTCTAAACATTCCCCAATACTCATTCAAACACTTAGCCAAATATTTTACTCCTAAACTGAAGTCTCAAAACCCTCTCCGGAACTAAGGATATCCTCTCAAGCTTCAAGTATCCATCTCCAATCTTTATCAAGTTCATCTCAAAGCTAAGGTATGTGGGTTTCTTTCATAGGTTACTTTCATCGATAATACTGAAGCTTCTTTTTACTTAAATTTACATGATTTAAAGATGATTTACTCATAGGTCTTATTTATTATAAAAATCACTTCACACTACGTTAGGGTTTATGAAATTGTGAATATTTTACTATGTTTTGGGCTATGAATCTAATGTCTATAGTAAGGATTGATGAAGGGTCTTGATGTACATTATTTGAGGGTGTTACCAAGTATCTATTGATGGCTTTGCACTAATTTTTCTAGCATGATTTCAATCTTGAATTGCACGATTTTACACTAGCATTATACACCCTCCAAGTGTCTAATAAAATTTTCGGTTATGGATTCTTGAGGAATTGAAGGTCTAATGTATATGTTATAAAATGAACGACTATGTGATGATGAAATGATGATGGTATGATGATGGAAAAGGAATGAATATGTATAATGATGAAAGGAGTGTATATATATCTATGATACTATCTCTATATAGTGTTTGGGATATCCTAGCCTAGCTCGAGGGGTTGTAGGCCTGGGTAACCTATCGAGGGGGCGGTTATAATTATACATTTTGCCTTAATACCTACCTCTTGTTGCATTTCATTCTACATACTTAGTACATTCAAGCGTATTATCACATACTCTATGCCTACAAGATGTAAACATGTAGGAACTGGTGTACCGCTTGATACTCCTCCTCCATGTGGCTAGTACGACTTCTATCAAGCCTTTTGGTGAGTACTCCATTCCGAGAATGTTACTTATGATCTATTGTTATGTATTAAGACTTTCTCTCTTGACTTATGTATTGACTATAAGGGTGAGCCTATTACTTTGTCTTTGGCTCCACTCTTACTTATGTATTAGAGGTGTTGTTGGACATGCTATGTATCTCTGCTATGAGCTTGAATTTATTGACTCTTGATGCTTATGATACGGGTATTTATCCTTAGTCCTAACTCCTCCTTGTTTACACTTATCTCTTATTGTCATTTTAATTTCTACTATGACAAAGGATGTGTAATTATATGTTATGAGGCTTGTTTAGGATTCAGGTTTCCCATTCGCCGGTCACGTCTAGGCCCTAGGCTTAGGTCGGAACAGTGGCCTAGCCCAAGACATATAAATTCCTACTTGGATGTGGGAAAAGATCAATAGGGATTTTGTGGTTGGGTTGCCTAATACTAGAAAATGTTTTGACTCTATTTGTGTTTTTGTAAATAGAATCACAAAATCAGATCACTTTCTACCCGCCAAGACCACTTATGGTGCCAAAGATTATGCCAAGTTGTGTATATATGTGTTGTTTATATTACATGGGTTGCCCTTGTCTATCATTTCAGATCATGGTGCTCAATTCACTTCTCACTTTTGGAGGTCTTTCCAAAGAGGCCTTGGTACCAAGGTTAAGCTTAGCACCGCTTTTCACTCTCAAACGGATGGTCAAGCCGAGAGGACTTGAAAAACCCCAAAAAGTTCCCAAAAAGGTGCCTTCAAAATGTCATAATTGTAATTCTTATATATCTCAAAATTCGTTCGTGATATCGAAAATCTGACTTCCTATTCGTTATCAAGGGGTGAAATTCAATGGGAGATTGAGCAACCATAGCAAAATTTGATTTTTTCAAGTTTGTGCAAAATAGTAAGAGTGCCCGATGGTTCCACGATGCAGACCCATCGCGGATTAGTGTATTGTTTTGCTCATTTTGTTATTTCGGCCTAAGGTTTTGGGGTTTTGGGTCTAAGGCTTCCTATGTATAAAAACACCTATACTTAGTCATTGTTCAACCTCATATCATTCAAGACATTCTCCAAACCCATCTCTAACACTTAGAAAAATATTTCACCCAAATTCAAGTGAATCAAACTCATTTCGGATTTCAAGAAATTCATTCAAGCTTCAAGTTCTCATTCAAATCTTCATCAAGGAAATCTCCAAAGTTGAGGTATGTGGGTTTTAACTATTAGGTCCTTTCGCCCATGGTGCCCAACCTTGCATTTTATGCAAATTACATGTTTTCATGTTTATTTATCTGTGGGTACTTTTTATTATGAATTTGACAATAAACTATATTAGGATTTTTATAAAATGTTGATTGTTTAAGCATGTTTTAAACTATGGATCTATGATCTATGAGGAGATTTGAGAATGGGTTTCAATGTATCTTCCATGATGGTATTACCATGTTTTGGTGGGTTATTTACTTTAAATTTTCTCACATGATTTTACTTTTAGATTGCATGATTTTGAACGAGCATTACACACATGCCATGTGTTTAATAAAATGCCCAGTTTAATAATTTTTGAACTAATGATGGTTTAAGGCATGACTTATGAGTTAAGTAAAATTATGAAGATGAAAGTAATCTATTTATGTGTTGATTTCATGAAAATTATGTATAATATTGCAAGTTGCCCACACCTTGTTGAGGGGGTGCTATGCCTCAATTACCTTATGAGAGGGAGGGGGTAGGCCTACACTACCATATTGAGGGGTATATACCTTGACCACCTTGTCAGGGGTGCTAGACCTGTACTACCATGTTGAGGGGTATATACCTTGACAACCTTGTGGGGGGTGCTAGTCCCATATTACCATGTTGAGGGGTATATATCTTGACCACCTTGTCGAGGGGTGTTAGGCCCGTACCACCAATTGAGGGGTAGATACCTCAATCACCTTCCAAGGTGATGCTAGGCCTTGGATTCCAAGTATTAGATGCTTGGTATATGATGACGAACTCTTCCTACATATATACTATGTTCTATATAAGCAAGTTTTACTCTGAACATTGATCATGCATGCCATGTTGTTAATATACTATTCCTTGCATATGATTATGCATTTTTACTATGTTGTCTATCGATTTTTGCATTGCATTAGTATATTCAAATGTACTAATGCATACTCTATGCTTACATGATGTTACCATGTAGGAACCAGAGCTCCTCATGATCATCCTCCCCGTGGCTAGTTGGTCATCTTTGAAGATAAGCTATTGATGAGTCCTCAATGTTCAGGGACAATAGCTATGTCACTCTTGCCTTTGTTATTTCTTAATGTTGAACCCTGTATACTAGAAGGGTGAGCCCAGAAAGTGTCTTGGCCCCCGCTCAACTCTATATTTAGAGGTATTATTGGACAAGTGATATAATTATGATTTGATATTTGACTGATTATGATATATGCTATAAAAGATTTCCCTTATTCCCTTTATCCTTATTTACTCTCTCTTATTATTGTTTAATTGCTTTAGCGACCAACGATGTGTAAATGTTTTATTAAGAGGCTTGTTTGGAGTCCCTTAAGATTCCAATTAGCTGTGTCATGTCTAGGCCTTAGGTTTGGGTCATGATAGGACTATCCAAACTCTTGAGGATATGCTTATATCTTGTGTTTTGGAGTGTAAGGGTAGTTTGGATAAATATCTTCCACTTATTAAATTTGTTTACAACAATAGCTATCACTCGAGTATTGGTATGGCTCCATTTGAGGGTCTTTATGGTAGGCATGGTAGATCTCCGGTTGGGTGGTTTGAAGTGAGAAAAATGTCTTTGCTAGGTCCGGATTTGGTCATGGAGGCCTTGTAGAAGGTGAGATTGATAAGGGTGGGATTTAAAATAGCCCAAAGTAGACAAAAGTCCTACTCCTATGTGAGGAGAAGAGATCTTGAGTTTACTTGAAAGTCTCACCCATGAAGGGAATGGTCCAGTTTGCAAAGAAAGGGAAACTAAGCCCAAGTTTAGTGGGTCCTTATGAAGTTTTGAGGAGAGTGGGTAAGTTTGCATACAACTTGGAGTTGCCTATGGAGATGAATATAGTTCATCCGATCTTCCATGTATCGATGTTGAGAAAGTGTGTGGGTGACTTAAGTGCTATAGTGCCCTTAGAGGTCCTGATCGAGATTTTGGATAGACAAGTAAAGATGTTGAGAAACAAAGATGTAGTTATCATCAAGGTCCTTTAGAGATAGCAACAAGTTGAAAGTGCTACATGGGAAGCTAAGGCATACATGAGAAAGTGATATCCAAATCTCTTTCACTCTACTCAAGCCAAAGGTACAAATGTAAGTCCCCGATATGATTTTAAGTCTTATGTTTCAGCCCTCATATCATTTTACTTGCATTCATATTCATGGTAACAAGTTTATGGTGATTCTTTGACATTCATGTTTAGACTTTTTAAAAATGATGTTTAAATGCATTTGTTATATTCATTTTAGGCTGACATCTTTATCATTTCTTCTTTTATGCACATTTCTTTGACATTCGGGGATGAATGTTCCCAAGGGAGAGATATTGAAACATCCCCAAAATGTGCTTCAGAATGCCCTTAACTGTAATTTCCTTATATCAAAATTCATGCGTGATATTGACAATCCAACTTCATCTTCTCGATCAGGGGCAAAATTGAGTAGGAAATTGGTATAAACCAAATTTTAAAAGACCCTTAGTAAAAAATAATTTTCACTAATTTTTGATTTCCAAAGAGCATCTGTGCTCGGGTCACGATTCTCCAGGAGCGCGAAGCAATGTAAATCATCCTTTGTGTTTGGTCCGTGTCATGGAGATGCGGACTAGTACAACTTTTTTCATAGTATTTCCTATGCACCCAAGGGAATTCGGGTCATACCCCCATACCCACCAAAATGTAAAACCACCAATACTTATCCACTTTTCAAATCTATATCACTCAAAACCCTCACGAAAAGCTCTCCAAGACTTAACCAAGTATCTTATTCCAAATTTAAGGATCTCAAGATTAACTTTGGAACTCAAGGATTCACTTTAATCTCTAAGTTCCCTTCAAGATTATCTCAAGCAGACCCAAGTTTGAGGTATATGGGTTTCATCCATTGGGTCCTTTAACCCATGGAGCGCAATCTTCTTTTTTATGAAAATTGCATGATTTCAAGTTGTATCATTAATGCGTATTTCTTATGATGGATTATGAATCTAAATTATATTGGGGTTTTATCAAAGTTATGTTGATTATTTATGAATATCTACTTTAAGCTTACACTATGAGTTGATCTTTGTCTATTAAGACTATACATGTCTTGGGCTATGAAACTATGATCCGTTATGAGTTTTGATGATGGATTCCAAGGTACCATATATGAGGGTTTTATTACATGTTGGTGGGTTGATTTGCATTAAGTTTTCTCATCTTATTTCACTCTTGAATTGCATGATTTTGAACATGTATCGTGAACCTACCATGTGTTTGATAATATGTCAAGTCAAGAATTCCCAAGTTATTGATGATCGATTTCATGATTTACAAGTCAAGCGACTATATGGTAGTTAAGGGTTTTCAAGTATGTATTGAATTCATGAAAATTACCTACGATTTCACAAGTTACAAGTTAAGTCTTATTTCAAGATCTTTACCTCTTATGAGGCATTCATGTTAAATTATGAGTTCATGTATTATTATCACCTACTCTCATGTTTAAGTTAGGCTCACTAATAGAGATCAAACATGTTTCAAAAGATACTCCAATCATGTTTAATGTTTCATATGAGTTATACATATTATGACTATTTCAAGTATTTTGTGGGATTAGACTTAGACTTAAGATGGGGGCTCGATTCAAGGGGTCCTTATATAAAGTCTTTTTCTCTAAGCTATGTGTCACCATAGGATTCTGATTATTACCCTTGCTATACTAGTGGATCCATCTAGTTCATGTTATCATGTTTGATTTACCTTGTCAAGTAGACCACACCTAGCTAGGGGGTATTATGCCCGTCCACCTGATTGAGGGGT
>JAOTQJ010110507.1:0-11097 GCA_025642045.1 Solanum sejunctum | reverse complement strand
ACTTGAAGTCTCTGGTTCCAAGAACTCTAACTCAAAAAAGGGATATCATTCATCCAATGAATCTTCTCCATGTGCGTCACATAATGTGAGACCTTTGAAGATCAACTTCCATGATAATCCATGCTACTCTTCAGTGCCTCCAACAGTCATGTAAGCAATGACAACTAATGCTTCATCCACAAAGGAAACTTGCCAACCTAATGAATATGATTAAATGATTGATTAGGCATGTGTAACACAAAAACTCTCGCTTCGATAAGTTGATGAATAAGGTGGATGGTCTACTAGATAGAGAATCTAGCCATGCACTTGGAAGGGTATTGAGATTCAAGAGGCTGATAGTCTTCTAATGCAAGCACCACTATCAAATAGTTACAATTTTTTACTGAAGGAACGATCCCACTTGATCAATTGAAGGAGTTCATCAAAGGTCCCATTAAAGACAAGTATGAAATCTCCACAAGGACTTCCCAATATGCATGCTAAGACTTACACTGTAAGGATTGATATCCTCTAAATGCCTGTCGGTTGTCAACCCCCAAAATTTCAGCAATTCGAAGGCAATGGAAATCTAAAATTGCATGTTGCACACTTTGTGGAGACATGTAATAATGGTGGGACCTACAGAGACCATCTTATTAAACAATTTGTCTTTCCTTCAAAGAAAATGCCTTTGACTAGTACACAGACCTTGAGCCTAATTCCATTGATAGTTGGAAGCAACTGGAGCATGAGTTTCTTAATTATTTCTATAGCACAAGGTGAATAGTGAGCATGGTAGAACTCATAAATACTCGCCAAAGAAAGTATGAACCTGTCAACAACTTCGTAAATCGATAGAGAAATGTGAGCCTTAAATGCAAAGACAGACTTAGTGAAGCCTCTGCTATAAAAATGTGTATCCAAGAGCTGCACTGGGGGCTTCTATACATACTACAAGAAATCAAACCTAAGACTTTTGAAGGTCAAGCGACTCATGCTCATATTATGAAATTGAGCATGTCTTCTGTTTGAAAAGATGGGATACTTGTTCACGACCCTCGCAAAGGAAAAGACAAGCAGGAACCGAACAAATAGAGCAAATTTGTGCTCAAGAATGATAACAAGAAATCCATGAATGTCAACGCATCACTTGTAAAGTTTACTATGAAGGAGAGTAGAAGCAGAGTGTAAAGACAACTTTTCAAGGATGTCCAAAGTTCTAATAATCTCAAGGTAACTTAAAAATACAAGCATTTGTGGGTTCAATGCGAAAATTGAAAGTTGACCTTAAAGAGGATGCAAGAAAAAGAATACCCCTTTCTGGATTCTGATGTTTCTCAAATATTTGATGAATTTTTTGAGCGGAAGCTCATCAAGTTACCAAATATGAAATGACTCGATGAAGCTGGAAAGACCAATGATCCAAACTATTGCAAATATCACATACTTTTGGGTTATCCTCTTGAAAAATATTTCGTCTTCATGGACAAAATCATGCAATTGGCTAGGAGGGAAATGATTATCCTTGATGATGAGAAATAAAGTTCTAACCAAACCTCTATCACTTTTGGCTCTCTTGACCCAATCTACGTATATACTCCTAAAAAAGATAAGTCATTAGAGCCAAAGAAAAATCCAAATTCATAGACATAATGATGAAGGTTGGATTCTCGTGACTAGGCGAAGATGTAAGAAGACAAGTTCACAAAGAGATTCATCTAAGTAACCAACCAAGTGAAGGATGGTGAGGAGACCAAGGAATCAAAAGCTAGTCACTCATCTAAAGAAAGAAAAGGTGGAAGTGCATCACTACCAGAAGACATAATGTCCTGTGACTTTTGGAGGGTTTTTGCTTAGTTGGTTTCATACAAAATTTGTCCAAGATAGCAATGAAACATCATGTTTAACAATGACAATGGAAACATAGTAGGTGAAAATTCATCAAAGATGTCTCCCATGGGTGAAGCAGAATCGATGGGCGAAACTTCATCAAAAGTGCCTCCCTTATCTTCTGAGAAGCTTGGAGAACTCTCTTCTAAGGAAACACATGCATATGATGCAAAACTCACATTTAAAGAGGATGATCTCCTACTTGCTAAAAGTTACATAATCGTCCTTTGTACATCGTAGGTCATGTGCTAGAGAAGAGGATAAATAAAATTTTGATTGATGTAGGATCTGGAGTTAACATTTTGCCCATCCATACATTGAAAGAACTGGGCATCACAACTAACAAACTTAGTGAAAGTAGTCCGCTAATGCAAGGATTCAACCAAGGGGGTCAGAGGTCTATAGGCTTTATTAAGTTAGAAATCCATATTGGTGATTTACAATCTAGTGCATGGATTCATGTGATTGATACAAAGACTTCAAAAAAGATATTGCTCGGTATGCCTTTGGTACATGAGAACAAAATTATCTCATCCTCTTAATATCAATGTTTGAAGTATCTTCAATATGGAATTGAAAGGAAAATTGTTGCTGCTGATAATCCTTTCACTAAAGCCGAGTCACACTTTGTTGATGAAAAATTCAATCAAGAATTACATTGTGAAGGAAGCAAAACTTGACCATGTCAAATTGACCAAGTCCAATATGCCTGCCAGCAAAAGAACTGATATGGTTGTTAGAAAGGTCAATGCTAGTATTGGGGAGCTAGATTCTTATCCAGATAAAGGGAAGATCATGTCCTCGAATAAGAAGCCAACTTTGGTACCTCACTATGTTCCAAAGATAAAGAAAGAGGTAGATCAATCATCTGATGTTCAGGGAAATGTAATGGGTGGGCTAACTCTTCCTATCAAAAGCATTAATGTAATCAACTTGTCTTCAAAGCTGCTGGGGGAGTTTATGGCTCAAAATCCACCTCAAGATATGTCGCCCCTACAAAACGTACAAAGGGCTTTGATCCAAATGCTTACAAGCTACTCGCAAAAGCTAGATAAAAACCAAATAAGCCATCTAAATTAGAGAAACTCCCATAAGATGATGTCACTAGGAAGGCGAGCAAAGGTTTAGGCTATAACCAACCATCTCTAGTCCATATTTCCATAAGAAGAGCAAGTAACAATTACATCACCATAAAAGATGAGTCTTCTTCTTCTAACAAAAAGCCTTCTGTCTTTGATCGACTTGGAAAACTCACTAGGAGAACTTCTATGTTCAATAGGTTGGGATAATTGAAGAATACAAATAAGAAGCATCGAAGAAGTTACCTAAGGGTGACAACATTTGCTCCGCTTATCCAAACAGATATCCAAATCATAATTCCCTCTAGGATGAAGTGAAAAGTGGAAGTCATGGTTTCTTGTGCAGAAGTGCTAAAGGCAAAGACTCACTCCGTGGTTTACACCAAGGAACATGAAAAAGATGAAGAAAGCGTAGGCTCCTCATATCATATTCATCTTTGAGGGAGCTCGATGCCTCATCCCAAGAAAAGGTTGATGGAGCATCAGAATACATTGCTTGGTGTTACCATATATCTATTAGTGAGAATGGTACATAAAAGGAAGAAGATACTGGAGATTCTCCACCAGAAATGGAAGAAGAAGTGAAAGCCACGATAGATCCTTTAAAGAAAGTTAACCTTGGCACTGAAGAAGACCCAAGGTCAACTTACTTAAGTTCTTTTCTAGATACTGAGGAAGAAAGTGCTTATATGATTTTTCTCAAAGAGTATAAGGATGTTTTATCTTGGAGTTACAAAGAAATGCCTTGCTTGAATCCTAAAGTAGTGGTACACCAATTGGCAGTCAAGAATGGTGCTCGCCGTCCGGAGTAGGCCAAAATAAGTTTTAGGCCAGATTTGGTTCCATTGATCGAGAATGAAGTTAACAACCCTATTGAGGTAGGCTTCATTCATGAAGTTAAATATTCCACGTAGATTTCAAGCATTGTTCCTGTGAGGAAGAAGAATGTCCAAATTTGATTTTTTGTTGACTTTAGAGATGTCAACAATGCATGTCCTAATGATAAGTTCCCACTTCCCATTCAAGAGCTAATGATTGATGCTACAACTAGTTACGAGGTGATGTCATTCATGGTTGGTTCTTCTGGCTATAATCAAATCTGTATATCACCAAAGGATGAAAAACTCAACGAACTTCACACCCCTAAAGGTATATATTGCTACAAAGTAGTGCCTTTTGGTCTAAAAAATGCTGGTGCCACATATCAAAGGGCTATACAAAATATATTTGATGAGTTACTCTACAAAAATATTGAATGTTATGTTGATGACATAGTAGTGAAGTCAAGAAAGAGGGGTGAACATCTGAAAGACTTAAGAGTGGTGTTTGAGTTGCTCAAAAGATATCAGCTAGGGATGAACCCATTGAAATATACCTTTGGGGTTACTTCTAGAAAATTTCTTGGCTTTATTGTGTGATATCAAGGGATCGAGATTAATTAAGCTAAAGTCGATGCCATCTTGAAGATGCCCGATCTTTGAGATATTCATTAGTTAAAAAGCCTTTAACGAATAGCTTACCTGAGGAGGTTCATCTCGAATCTATTTGGGAGATGCCAACTGTTCAGTTATCTTATGAAGAAAGGTGTTCATTTTAAGTGGGACCAAACATGTAGCGAAGCTTTTGAAAGTATCAAAGCATATCTTGCAAATCTTCTAGTTTTAGTAGCCCCTAAACCTTGAAACCCATTAATTGTGGCAAAAGAAAGGACATTTGGATCCGTACTGGCTCAAGTGAATATCGAAGGTAAAGAAAACTCCCTCTACTAGTCGAGCAGAATGATGACACCAAACGAGTTGTATTATTCACCAATCAAAAGGTTATGTTTAGCTTTGTCTTCTCAATTCAAACGTTGAAGCATTATTTTCAAGCTCATATTTTTTGACTCATATCTAAAGAAAATCCCATCAAATTTTTCATGTCAAAATTAGTCCTCAATGACAGACTGGCAAGGTGGTATCTCCAATTTCAATAGTTTGAGATCATGTACATCCCTCAAAAAGCTATAAATGGACAAACATTAGTAGACTTCTTGGCAGACCATCTAATACCAGATGGTTGGGAGCTAACTGATGAGCTCCTTGATGAAGATGCAATGGCTATTGAAATATAACCTTCTTGGAAGATGTACTTTGATGGGGTTGAACATCGTGGCAGAGCTGGAGATGGAGTGGTGTTTGTCACTTCACAAGGAGAAGGCCTACCATTCTCCTTCATATTGAATAGCATCGCTCCAATAATGTCACAGAATATCAAGCATTGGTACTTGGTCTCAAAATAGTTGTCGACATTAAACAATTACAACTACAAGTCTTTGGTGACTCTCAACTATTGATTAAATAACTTTTGGGAACTTATGAGGTCAAAAAGCCCAAACTGCGCCCATATCACTATTATGCTCAAAGCTAATAGGATGGCTTAGAGATGCAACCCTCCAACATGTGCCGAGAAAGGAAAATAAAACAGTTGATGCCTTAGCTACTCTAGCTTCAACTCTAATTCTTCCTGATCAAACACAAGTTACTATCTACCAAAAATAAATAGTATCACCACTAGATGAAGATGAACATATAGAGGATAAGCTTGAGCATGCTTTTGCAATTTTTGAAGTCAAAAAAGAGGATTGGCAACAAACTATCGACTACTTATGTCGTAGGGTACTCCTAGAAGATGCCAGAAGGAGGACAGACATTTGTCATCATGCACCTCATTTTCTTTACTATAAGTACACACTATATGGAAAATCATTTGAGGGGTACTCCTTCAATGTCTGGGAGAGGAAGAAGCAAGTCAATCTCTGTAGGAAGCTCATTCAGCAGTATGTGGATCACATCAATCCAGACCAAAGCTCCACTTTCACATAAAGAGAATAGGGTATTATTTCCCAACCATGGTAAAAGATTGCTTGGATTACGCTTGAAGGCTTGTCAATTCCATGCAAACTTCATACATTAACCTCCTGAAGTTTTATATCCGACTATTGCATCTTGGCCATTCGATGCTTAGGGAGTGGATATAGTTGGACCACTCCCAAAATCTTCCCGTCGGCACCTATGTATCTCAGATACAATAGATTACTTCTCAAAATGCACTGAAGTTGTCTCCCTCAAAAAAGTAAAGAAGGAGAATATTGCAAACTTTATTCGAGTGAATATCATATATCAATTCAACATTCCTCGATACATAATAACTTCTAATGGTAAGCTATTTGATAACAAATTGATGAACAATATTTGTCATCTTTCAGCTACAAGTAGAGAAAATCTTTGATATATCATGTTGAAGCCAATGGTCTTGCTGAAGCGTTCAATAACACTCTATGCAATCTCCTAAAGAAAGTAGTCTCCAAGTCTAAGTGAGACTGGCATGAAAGAATGGAAGAAGCTTTATGGGCATATAGGAAAACACATAGCACTTTGACTCAAGAAACCCCATATTCACTTGCTTTTGGAGTTGAAGCAGCCCTACCACTTGAGCGACAGATACCTTCCTTGAGACTTGCAACTCAAAAAGGTACTTACCAAAGAAGAGAATGCACAACTATGTCTTTCTGAGTTAGAAGGACTAGATGAAAAGAGGCTCAGAACTCAACAAAATCTTGAATGATATTAGGCTCGTCTATCATGTGATTTTAACAAAAAGGTTCGCCTAAGGTACTTTCAAGTTAGAGACCAAGTCCTCACAGTAAGGAGACCCATTATCGCTTCACATAAGTCTGGGGGCGAATTCACCTTGAAGTGGGATGGACCATATATAGTACAAGAAGCTTATTCAAATGGTGCTTACAAAGTTATCAATGCGGATGGCATAAGGATTGGTCCCATAAATATAAAATTCCTCAAGAGCTACTACCCTTGAAGTGAGATAATTCTCCATGATGTACGAGCATAAACTGTCTATTACTTCTGGCCTACAAGAGTATAAACTGTGTACGGCCAACCAAAAACAAAACAAAACAAAACAAAAATACTCACTCATTCAGAGCTACATTGTGACTTGATCCTTTTCATTGAGGTATGTAGGCGCTTGGAATTATATATTAAGTTTAGTTGCATGAGTTTCAAAAACCATATGTTTCCCACTTAATCTCTTACATGAGTGTTAAAGCTTTGAGTACCTTTCAGCAAACTTTGGGCTCATACCAAATAGTAGTGACTAGATAGGGGCAAACCCCTATCAAATATGGGCTTCAGTAATAGTATACTTGAAAGTCTTCAAATCCTCCAAATACACGACTTGAAGCCTTCAAGTCTTCTAAGATTGCAAGTTGAAATCCTCCAATTATAGATTTAAGGCATTTAAATCCCCCAAAGATGCGGGTGATTCCAAGTCAAGTATGTGGACAAAATCAAAGTCTTTAAATTTTACTAAGTAAAAATTTGAAGCCTTCAAGTGGAAGTTCTATATTGCTAAATGCCTTCAAACTAACAAAATAAAGTCATCTAGTTTGAAAGTTAAAATGTTCAAGCTTTGGAAGTCCTTAAGACTTATCTTATAAGTTAAAATTCTAATAATCGTAGTGTTTGCAAGTAGAGCTTATGTTATTGTTTTTTGACTATAATTTATGGTGTCAAGTTTGGATTGTTAAAGATTGCAACCAAAGCAAATTGAAAAGGGAGAATGCAATAAAAAAAAAGGTCATAAAGATACATAATGTAAGACAAGGAAAAATATCAATATCATAACTTGTCTAACATATCATGTAACTCTAAAGAAAATAAAATAAGTAAAAGAAGATTTAAAAAGGGGGGTGGGGAAATAAACCTAATCTAAGCATAAGTCATAGTTAATAAGCTCTCGACGCAAAGCCTCTAGATACTCCTTTTTTTTGTTCCAAACTATTGGAAAAATCTGTGTCAGAGCATGCATCAAACTCCTTATCTTCAAGTGAGGTAGCTAACTTGGACACTTTGACTCATCCTTGTAAGTTGCTAAACTGGCTTCCAAAGATTGTGCTTTTTTGCATACCTCTCTAATCTTCTTTCTCATGTTCCCTAGTAATTGTTGGAGAGAGGACATCGCTCTAACCTTCTCATACTCCTCAAGCATGGCATTTGAAAGATGTTCTCCCACTACTAGGAACAACACTTTTCTTGTGGTCTCCATACCCATATCATGAAGGGTTGATCTTGCTTGGTCATACGAGATAGCAAACTTAAAGAAAGAGTATAATAATCTTATCAAAGGTGAGATATCCACATCCTTGCATTTCATCTCCTTGACAATTAGTTCGATTTCATCTTTAAGAGAGGAAGCAAAATCTACATCGCATTTAGAAAGTTTCTCTTGAATAATGGTCCAAAGAGAAGATATGAAATTCTTTTGAGCATCTAGGACGACTCTCCTCCTATTAAATATGGACATAGCGGCTATTGGGTGGTCGTGTACATTAGACTTCAAAGTATCTTTGACCTTATCACAAGAGATAGAAGTTGTCCTTTTATTCACCTACATTTAAAAAAAGGGGGGTGAATAATCTTTACTACTCCTGTCAGTCTCATATTGAATCAATCTTTTAGGAACTCGAGCAGCTTGAGTAAATGTCTTTTCTTTTGGTGACACTGAAGGGAGTTGAGGTTTTCTTTTATTATGTTGTCTAGATGCCTTAGTACCTAAAAAAACAGTGTTATCCGCATTAGCGTTGAGGACTTTGGATATATGTACTTTATCTAAATCCTCTAAGGGTACAACAGGAGTTGGTCCAGCAACATTCACCAAATCCTGCAAATGATCACTAAGGACATTCCCATGAGTATTCTTCCATTAAATCTGATAATCCGATCTAAAAGAGACCAAAATTTACTATACATAGTCCAAAAAGCCTCTAAATAAAGAAAACATCTGATAAGGGTCGGGACAGGCCCAGCCTCAACACAATAAAAACATGTAAACTCTAGACATGTACAAATCCCCTAAGCAACCTGGAGCTTGATGACAACAACTGAATATCCTGTACTCCTACTGAGGAGATCTACTAGCACCTGTACCTATAGCATGAAATGCAGGTCCCCCGTAAGGGATGTCAGTACGTGATAATGTACTGAGTATGTAAGGCAAGATATACTACATATATAAAGTAACAACTCAAATGAGCCCTACATATCTGGAGAGTAAGTTGTTGCTTCACATCCTTAATAACTAATTTATTGCTGTTCTAAAACTGATTCATAGCTGGTTGTATGTATAAATATTGCTGGAATAGTTTGGTTAAATTTTGAATAAGTTTGGAGTTGTCGACATCGAAAGGAAGGTAACGTCGTGCTATTCATTTATGGGTTGTTGTAAGGCTGTCATGGACTTAAAGTAGGATGTACATGATGTGTACATACTAATGTGTAGCAGGAAATACGATTAGCTGCGAAAAAGTTAAAGGAATACAACCGGGTTTATAAACACCCATTTGCTACCCGTATTTGGAAAGGCAATGTTGGGGCACCAAAAGGTAAGTAATTATAGTTGTGTGTTTAGTATTAGTTTTATCATGAAAAACAAGAGATAGATACTAGTTATGTTTGCTGAAATCTGTTGGGCAGATTCTGTGCAGAAAGTTGCTGCACCTTTTCCTTTGGTTTTGGTGATTTATCTATGGTTTTTCAATTTTATTATGAAGAGAACTTGGTGTTATTAAGATGGTTTGAGTTATAAACATCACCCTAAGACTTCTGCCTTGATTTTGGTTTCATTGAACAAGCTCATTTTGTCGAGTTATCTTGAGAGTTATGTTGATTGGAACTTGCGGGTTGTTGTATGTAAATCTATTAGCTCACATCCTTCATGACTTCTTGAGTGATGTTATAGTACTATTTGAGGTCTGTTTATATGGGTAAATGTTGCTGGAATAGCTTGGTTAAATTTGGAATAGGTTTGGAGTTGTCAACATCGAAATGTAGCGAATGAAGGTAGCATTATGCTGTTCATTTTTAGATTGTGTGGAATTGTGATGTATTGTCCTTTGTGGGCTATTGGAAGGCTGTTATGGACTTAAAATAGGATTTACATGATGTGTACATGCTAATGTGTAGCAGAAAATACAATTAGGTGTGGAAAAGTTAAAGGAATACACCTGGGTTTATAAACACCCGCTTGCTGCCAGTGTATTGTTTTCTTATGTGATTGGGATGCCAAGGTCTGTCTATTGGACATTAATGCTAGTTTTATCCTCTATTACGTTGTAGACAAGTATTTAGAGGAAGCTAAGGTTATCTCGATGTAGTAACAAGGTCTGATGATGAGGTATGTAAGGTTATTTTTTTTCGTATCACTTGGAATGAAACATAAATCTCTCCTTGTTACATAAAGACATTCACCAACTCCGACACAACTATTAACCATGTCTACGCTCTTGTACATGTTCATATCATTCCATATAGAGTTACCTTCAAACCTACCTAGATACTTCAACACCAAGTTACATGAGTTCCTGCTACAAAATAAAGTTCACAAGTTTCTCCATTTCTTACGTATTGCATCATTTGTGTAATGTACTTTTTTCATTATCATATTGTCTTATGTGATTATCCCCATGGCATATGCTACATATACAGTCTTACAGCTCCAATGTTATGGACACCAAAAGAATCATCTCAAAGGTAATTGAAAGATACAGTATACAATTATGACAGGTGGAGCCCGAGGGGGTTCAAGAAGAACCTAGCATAGGGACAATCCCAATATAGTATTACGGGTGGAGACAAAAAGGGGTTCAGAAAGAACCTAGCATAGGGACGATCCCGTTATAGTTTACCACTGATCAGTTGGTGATTTGATTACAGCTGTGCATAGATTTTAAAGTATAAATTTTACAGCAAAGGTAAAGTGATATAAAGCACATAAAACACATGATTCCGCAGCATATCTAAGGGTGGTCCCTGAACTTCCACAGATGCATGGTTTCATTTGAGTTGTTACTTTATATATACTATATCCTACCTTACATATTCAGTACATTATCTTGTACTGACGTCCCTTACGGGGGACCTTCATTTCATACTACAGGTGCAGGGCTAGTAGATCTCCCCAATATTAGTACAGGATATTCTGCCATTGTCACCAAGCTCTTGGTTGCTTCGAGTCTTTGTAAATGTCTAGAGCTTACATGTTTTTATTGCATAGTTTGCTGAGGCGGGTCCTGTCCCGACCCTTGTCA
>JAOTQJ010110496.1:0-11097 GCA_025642045.1 Solanum sejunctum | reverse complement strand
GCCATCTACGCTATTTATCCCTAACTAAAAAATAAACCCAAGTGATTACGAAGACCTTCCCTTTCCAAATGAAGGCCCATATATAAATGGCCGATGGCCTCCTCGAAACCTTTTGATGCAGGCTTGGCTGGTGAGGAAAGAGCCCAATGCACATGATGATCTCTTAACAATGTGGATGTTTACACAAATAGCCCATAATATTCAAAAAATAATACTCAATATATAATAATTGGTACACATATATTATATCTAT
Organism: Solanum sejunctum; assembly: GCA_025642045.1. Taxonomy (NCBI): domain Eukaryota; kingdom Viridiplantae; phylum Streptophyta; class Magnoliopsida; order Solanales; family Solanaceae; genus Solanum; species Solanum sejunctum. The sequence continues at coordinate 10,844 of JAOTQJ010110496.1, read as the reverse complement.
ACATGATTAAATTGGAGGCAAAATGCAGTAGAACGTGGATAATATGTTCTAAATAACAAGCTGATTTCATTAAGTTTTTATAGCTAACATTTTTATGATCCTCTATCTTATATCGTTCAATTAAAATTCTTATATTTTTAATAAATTGAATTGAATTTCTTTTATTGTATGTGGCTCATCACCTATTACGAAACGATTAAAAAAATGCGCCTAAATCATTTAAGGTGGAACTATAAATAGTTGTATCTGAGTCAGACATGAATATCACTAGATTTAAATTTTTTACATTATAATTCACTTAAATTTTTATTATATTGTGTTTGATATGTAAGTATCAAAATGAAAAAAAATAACGTAACTAAACAAACATATGATATGTATTTATATTATACAACTATAGTTTAAAAAATTATAATTTATAGTTATAGTTAGAATTTGATTGTTATAGTTAGGATTTTGTTGTTATTTTTCTCTCATTTCTTCTTCTCTCTCGCCTTTCTCTGGAACTTTCCCTGATACACAATTATATATGTATACCAGTTACATTTATACAATTATTTTGATATATATATAGACAATTCGATAGATATACATATACAATTTGACTTTCTTCACTCTCTGCTTCTCTTTCTTGCCTCTCTTAACCTTCTCTCAATCTCGGCTCTCCTCTCTCCTCTCTCTCATAATCTCGCTTATCAGATATACAAATATATATATACATTAGTTACACATATACAATTATCTTAGAGATATACATACAATTTGACAAATATATATATAATCGAGATTATGACATGTAATTATGTCAAATATAACTATTTGATTATATTAAATTTTAATTTTAGACTATTTATAAATTCCCCCCAAAAAATTAGATAAATGTTATAGGAGGTGGCAATAAAACATATCAAATTTAGACGCGTATTTGGCCTGTTATGTGGACCAAAAATTCTACTACTAAATAATGTGTACGATTCCACCAACCTGGTTGTTTATGTTACTTTAATTTTATAGTCGATAAATATTAAATTTTGTTTATTGCGACTTAACTATTATGCAGGTCCCAACGTGAAATCACTATCAGTATTTATATCGTGTTTGGTAATTGTCTTCAATTTTTTATTATTAAGGAGGAAAAAAGGGAATCTAACATAGATGCACAGTACGAGAAACCATGTGCTTGGAGTTTTTATCATGTTAAAAATGTCTGAAATGGCCAACAAAAAAGGAGTTTCTTCATTTTTTATTCTACTTTTAGGAACTTCGTATAATGAGGAACTAAATACCTTATTGCCAATTTCTTAAAATATATATATATATATTCTACTATAAGAAGGCACAGTTTGAGGAGTTTTGGCTGACTTATGGTCGTGTCTGCTCCTCGACTGTCTCTTTTTTGTAACTTATAAACTGTTCCAGCAGGTAGTTGTTCGACATGTTTACTTGATCAACTTAAGAGTATATCGATAATTTTAAATAATTTTTTTGTTATAATTAAATCAAAAAGTTTATGTATATTGCTAAATAAATTTTTAATGTGCTTTCAAAATTTTATGTGTGCAACATAAATTGATTTTCTATAGGTCTCAATAATTAACAACTTCAAATTAAATATTAAATCGAGACTAAAAGTGTAGTCTCAACTTATAGGCTCATGCTAGCACAACATGCCTGATTGAGTAGCTTAAGAGTACATCAGTAATGGTTCTTCCGTTATAATAAAACCAAGAAGCTCATGTATACTGCTAAATAAATTTCCAATGTGCTCTCCAAATTTTATGTATACAACATAAATTTGCTTTTTATAGGTTTTAATAATTAATAACTTAAAATATTAAATCAACACTAAAAGTGAATTTATATTGGACCCGTACTAACACGGGCTATCATAACTAGTATATATATATACAAAGTACTGTGTAGTGTGTACCCCCATTCCATTTTCTGCAATACCAAAAAGAACAATATAGGTTTTAGAAAAATTAATATTAACTTTCGTTTGTACTCTAATCTTAATAAGAAGCTTTATGGTTATATAGTGTCGTGACATTTTTAAGATTAAAATTCAAAAGTTTTATAATAGCAAAAATATATATTTATGGATACAAAAAAAAATAGAATTTCTTTTTTTAAAAAAATTGAGTCACAAATATATGAAATAAAGTGCAATGAAGGGGAAGAGTTTTTTCGTATTTTTCTTCCCTAGCTATTTCATTTTCGATTGTTAAGTAGTTAGTAGATAATAATATATCAAGTCTTTTTGGTACATTTCTCTAAGGAGAAAATTAAAATTAATTAGCTATGAGTTTCGTCAATAATTTATCGTCTAATAGATTCTTTTGATAATTTATTACTAAATAAAATTTGTGATAAATTTTGATATTTAATTATAAAATTTCTTCGTTGGTTCTTATTTTTTTTAATAGTGTTTCTTTCTTGAAATATAAAAAAGAATAAGGTCCATGTCACGTACAAGAGTTATAAATTGATGATAATAAAGCATTTACTTTTACAAAATGAATAAATAAATAGTTTTTTTAAAAAGAAAGTTTTTACTGACATTTGTATTTTGTGGCTAGCAATTAGCATAGAATATTAACATAATGGTACTAATTAAGTTGATGCCACCATACACATGTACGCAACTTGAGATGATATTTTTTAATAACAAGAATAGATTGGTATGTACTTTATAGTAAAACCTTATTGGAAGGTTTATGAACTTATGAAGATCAAATAAGGGAGTCATTCATCCTATCAATCATTGATCTAAGACTTTCACTACTCAATCGTTATAGATAAAGTTAGTATTAATAATATAACATTTCTTTATACTATTAGAGGACATACATTTGGTTTGAAGATAAACAACAACAATAACATATTCAGTGAAATCTTATAAGTGAAACATAGGGAGTGCAAAATGTTTTCATACCTTATCACTACCTCATAAAGATAGATCGAAAGACTATTTTTGAATGACCCTTATATTAAAAATATTATCTCCAAAGACAAAAAATACAAGATATGAAACCAAACGATTAGAATGAAAATCAAATAATAATAATTTGTAACTTGATTTGAAGATAACATATATTAAAATTAGTTATTTTAAAACTATTTATGCTTGTACAGCATATTACACATGTCCCTTAATATATGATACATACTTATAATTATAAAAAAATAACCATCAATCTTGAATGGAGCCAAAGATTCACTATTTTTTGGCTTTAAAGTATGATGGAATAAAACAAAATGTCTCTTTAAGTTGTCTGCGCTTCTTTCAATTGTGAAGTAGCAATTAGTCAATGCAACTTTCGATGCTTATCATGGGTCATTCGGAAACAGTCGCGCTATGTTTTTAAACATAAGGGTCAGACTGCGTACATTCGATCTCCCTTTATCCCGCAATGGGCGGGAGCCTTTGAGACATTGAAGTATGTTATTGTTCTTACTTATAATTATAAAAATAAAATAAATATAGAACATGCCAATAATTAATTGGATGAAATTTCAACCCAAAACCCTATAGTACTAATTCTCCACTCAAATAATATTCTCTCTCTCTCTCATAGAAAGCACACAATAAAGCTCAATAAGAACTCCAACTCATGGTAGCCATAGATCTATGCCAATCCAAAAAAGAAAATATCCCTTTATTCATCAATCTTGGCTCTTTTAATTGATAGGATTTTTCTCTTTACTTTTTGTTTTAATTCTTTGAAGCCCCTAATAAATATCATATTTTTCTTCAACAAATATATATTTTCTTGATTCACACATCAAGTCTTTTTGATCTAGTTAGTGTTTGTGTCAAATATCCTTTTGTTGATCTAAATCTTAGCTTGTAGAAATATATATGTGAAGATCATAGAGTACAAAGATCTGCCTTTTTTTCTTGTTCTTTGATTATTTATTCAGAGCTTCAATTCTGATGTTCGAAACTTATATAAGCTCGATTAATTCAGATTCGTACACACGTTAGATCCAATAAAGGGAAAGCTTTGATAGGGATTTTTCATTTATAAGATTTAAATTCGAGATCTCGTCACATTTTTTGTGGTCCTTTTCCTCTTCTTTTATTGTTTTAATTTGTTTATACCTTCTGATATTATCGATCCAAATTCACATCACCTGAGATCTAACAAAGATATATTTCATCTATCCTACCATATCCCATCCTTGATGGGTTTTTTTTTCTTCTTTAATTTCTTAATTTACTTGATTCTATTTTTGACATATAGAAAATTGATGTCATATGATTCTAATTGATGGAAATAATTGTGAATTTCAACATCTTTACCATTTTAATTTTGTAGGGTTTTACATATATTTTCTTGCTGGAAATTACTTCAATCTTGTCATTGAAACATTCAGAATCTTTTGTTGTACAACACTTATGATTTTGTTATTTCAATGATAAATCTTGATATTCTGGTCTCCTTGGGCATCATGAGTTATTTGCTTTTACAGTCGTCGTTTGCAAATGCAGCACCATTAAGATTCTCAAACATTTGATATTAAAATGCAATTAAATGTGAATCTTGATGATGCTGCGTTAGCAATAAACGACTAAACAGAAGATTAGCATGGCACCTACAGAAGAATACCACAAATCCAATTTTATTAGGTACATTATTTCTTCAAGGATTTAAGTTGTATATACCAATATTGCGAGATCTCCCAATATTGTTATAAAGATAGCAGGTAAATTACCATTTATTTTACCTGATTATGTAAATAATTAATTACATGCATAAAAATTATGAACCCCTTTTATTCTCTGAGTGGTTTCTTACATAATATAACATTAATTATTTTTCATTGTTTCATGTCTTTCTTTGATATTGTATCTTTAGTTGAAGTCAAAATTAGAGGGTGCTGTTATTCTTTTAGCAAATTATTTGGGCTTTGACTTGAGTATAAACAGATTCTTTTGTACTGTAATTGCCTTACAATAACTTTATTTTGTCTACCAATGTGTCATAGCCACATTAGCACTAATGTGATTTGTTGATTATTCCTTCCATTGTTAATTTTCTGAAAACAGTTTCTGTATTTCTATAAAGTAGTGACAAAATTTGCGTAATTTCGCTAGATATATTTTTATTGTTATTCCTTTGATTGTTCATTTGTTGTTACTGGGGTGATTTAAGTTATACACATTTACGATAATGTGATTACATTATTTATATCAATGTTGTTATTTTAATTACATGCATGTTATAGCAGTGTTATTTGTCATTTTGTTATAGGTTACTTAGCTAGTTATACTAAAATAGAGGTTGGTTTATAATAACCTTATAAATTAACAAACTAATAATCATGTAAATGCTTTACATCATCTAATATATAGATTTTAAACTCTATGTTTATTCTATCTTATATTTCTTTTGTGAAACAAAACACTTTAAAATGCAGATTTTCAGTCAAATGTGAAATTTCAGTTAAAGCAAGAAAACTAAAGCCTCAAGGTATGTTTTTCTTTGTTTTCCATCTTTTTTCGCGGTATTCGCACAGTAATCGTGAATAATTGAATTGGTTAATCTCGAAAGATTCATTAAAGGGAGAAAGTATTTTTTGCTATTGAAATTTTTCATATCTAGAAACTAAATTGAAAATCTCTGATTAAAGATGACGAAATTTTATTTATCCTTTGGTAGTAAGCAATTTTGTTTAGCAAACTACTTTGGACTTTGTGAGTATAAATATCTAATGCAAATTAATATATTTTTATATGTTATTTTCAAATATCTTTTATGTAAACTAAAAATAAATAAATCAAAATTATAGAAATGCTAACAACATAGTATTCACAGTGATCCTGCACATGAAATCTGAAGAATAAAGTAAAATGTACACAAATCGATTCAAGAAAAATGCTTTCAAAACAAAAATATTAAGATCTCTGCCATTTAATTTATAATTACGTACTTTCACCTGTTTTTGGTTACTATGTTGGAAAGTTATTTTGTACTACAAACATATAATAGTGCAGCAAGATGAAGAACAATTTTTAAAATGTACCATCTTCAATAATTTTTGCCATTTCAATCTCCACAATGGGAAACACCTTACATACTTTGGCCCCTACATGAGTACTATTGAATAGTAGTACTCTCTTCGTCTTAATTTATGTGACATCTTCTGAATTTTAAAATTCAAATTAATACATTTTTTATCATAGAATTTTCATATATTTTTTAAATATTTTAAATTATAAATTATTGTGGATTATAATTCTTTTTATGTAATTTAGAAATATATAAATTTCATTTCAAAAAATTTAAAATTTTCATCTACAAATTCTCGATCAAAATTAAATTTTTTGACTTTCGAGAAATAAAAAGTGTCACATAAATTGAGAGAGAGAGAGTAGTACTTTTACCATGTTGTTGGTTTGAGTTAATTACCTTAATGCAATGGCTTGTGGTGAATATGAGATGTGTTTAGTCTTGATTGCAGATTTTGGATTGACGTTTTTGAAAATGAAGAAAAAAAATTATGTTATGAGTGTCATCCCTGGAAATGAGACTTGCAATGTACAAATGTTAATTTTAGTAGAATCGAATATAGATATTGAACACCAAATTAAAAATTTAAGGGAAGAAAAAAACACCTTGTGGCATAAAAATAAAAAGTGAAAAATATTTAAGATAGTAAAATGTAATAAATGTAAGCTTTTTCATCTAGTTTGATACCTATATTAGTCTAGAATAATCTAAATTTGCAATGTGTAAGGCTTATTTAAGAAGAAAATACTTTACAATAAATATTTTTCATATTTAAAACTTAAAATCAAGACTGATTAAGCTAGCATTTCACCCAAATTCACAAATATTCTGGGAACGTTATTTTTGGATGAAGTTTTACTATATCTTTTGGTCCTAAATTTTCTTAAGAATATTTGATTAATTTTAAAAAATATATGATTTATCGCCATAAGTTTTAAAAGTTATTAAGAATACTCATAAGTTTATATTATCACTCTATTATGAACACGTTTCATTAAAAAAATAACCTTATAATATAATTTATAACAATCAACAACATCAAAGTAATAATATGAACAAGATGAATACATTAATCGTATGCTAAACACTAGTTTTCAAATTTTTTCAAAAAATTGTAACTATAGTTATAATACCATTTATATAATTCGCGTAATATTTATAGATATAAATCACTACACAATTCACAATTTTTTTGATTTGCATACAGATTTTGTATAATCGCACACTGCATTTATATAAATTACGAAAATTATACAAAATTTAAACTATAATTACAAGTAAATATTTATTGCGAATCATAATTAATTCAAATAATAATTATATTAACTAATTAATTAATATATCTTTACTTATCAGCCTAAGTTTTCAATTGATGTAGTTTAGCAGTTCCAAATTAATAGACAAAATTGGAATGAACTATGTGTAAGTTAAATTAAATAATACATTTATCTATTTTTTTCTGTGATTAATACGTTTGTGAATCTTTAGTTTGATTAAAGCTCCATGGCCAATAAAACTCACGGAGATAAATTTAAATAATTTAATAAGTACTTATGCATAAAATATTTACTTTGTCTTATATGAATATTCTTGAATAAAAAAAAAAATAAAAAATCTATTCAAAACTACTGTAGAAGACTTTATAAATTGTGTGACAGTGACATCCAACCTCTCACCTGAACTGATTAAAAGAGATGAATTCACAATATATTTTTTTATTTTTCTCAGAATTTAATAATTTAGTTGAAAGTTCGTAATTAATTTTGAGAAAAAATCAATGATTGATGGATCATTTCCTCTGTATCTATCTCTTGACTTGATTCCTTATTCCAACAAGGAAAATTTATTGTATTAATAAAATATTTATTATTTATAATAATAATAATATATTTTTTATTGAACACTTATTTATAATATATTTATAATATAATGCTAAATCAACATTTGTATTAAAAGCAAATTATGTATGCAATATAAATACATTATAAGTATTTAAAAATATATTATGCTTATTTGGTAAGAAATTAATATAATATATATTAAAGTGTGTGATAGAAGTATTATTCATCAATAAAATTATATTATACATATTTTATAAATAATTTTCTGTGATATAACAACATTACTCAGTAAAATTCCACAAGTGAGGTCTAGGAAGAATAGAATGTACGCAAATCTTACCACTACCTCATAGAAATAAAGACGTTATTTCCTGTGAAAAATAATAATTTTCTATAATATGTATTAAAATTATATTATAAATATTTAACCTTATTATAATCATTTATATTCATCTTTATATGTTTTAAGCCTTGTATATAAATTTTTTATACGTACTTGGAAATTCTTGATATATGTGTTTGACTTGTGTACGGTCAGTTCACCGAGGGGATTATCCTCCCAGTTTGAAAATATTTGCGGGAAAGTTTCAATCTACGGTGGCAAAGAAGCCTAAACCCAAATTTTCAATTCTAAAAAGGTGGGCCAGCCCATTTGTTGCAAGTCCAGTATATTGCCGTTCTTTGCCAAATGCACGAAATTGGGCTGGTTGTGAACTAACTAAACTACGGAACGGACCATGGGCCTATTGACACCTTTGTTGTCACTTCAAGCCATTACAAAGTTTTATCCTTGTCTGGTATATGACATAGCATGTGGCGTCAACTATAGTAGGAGAATAAGAATCTTAATAAAACAGAAGTGTTTGAAATACTTCTAAACTTAGCAAAAATTTAGGGGGTGTATCATGTTACAAAATTACGGTGTATTGTAACACCTTGTATGATCCTAGTTGAGATTATCCTAAAATAAGAGAAAATGCCACAGAGTTGGAGTTGGAGTTGATCATACATCATGTGTCCCTAATGCATTTTATGTGTTCCGACTTCAGTACTACTTTCTTAAAATTATCTAGGTATATATTTTAATTCTCTTACTTGATGAATGGCCAGTTGGATTACCTTGTAATTTAGCGAATTTCAAAAGTGTTATCGAGGTTTGAGCTTTTTCATTTGTTGCCTCATACATTATTACTTTCACTCGAGAGAATTTACTAATTGTTTATGATACAAATTATACAAGATGTCAACAAACACAACAAAAAGATTAATAAAGCATACGTCCAACCACCAAAGGATGTGGTATAGTGAATGAGGTCGCTTCTTCCTTAATCAGAGGTCTCGAGATGCCTCGGGTATGGAAAAATATTTGGTAGGGAGAATTTTCCCCAAATGAGCCCTATGCGGAGTGAGATCTCAAATATCGAGCTTCAATGCGGACATCAAATATTGGATGGATGACCAAAAAAAACACATACACTCTTGTCACGCCCCGGGAGGGTACCCTAGGCGTGGTTTACACTCAGAGACTATTGCTAGCCCCTAAGTGGACCATTCAGTTTCTTTGTCATCGCTCAATCAACTCATCAGCGAAAAATTCAATAGAGTAGTCAACTAATAAAAGATAATATGAATAAATATCTCAAAGAGAGAAAATGAGAATTAAACCATCCCGATACTATCCATCAACAGTCTATGTCTATGAAGCCTCTATAACTAACATCTAAGAAGGCGCCATAATAGGCCATGGTACCACAATAAAAAGAAATACTACAATAAAGGTAAATAAATAACCATCTACCAAAGGCTGGGGAGGACTCACCAAGGACTTGAATCAAAGCTCTGAACCTCAACGATTGGGCTACTGAAGTCCTCTGTCTATAGTATCTGCATTATAAAATGATGCAGTGCCAAAGGGGCATTAGTATTGTAAAATAGGCTAAAGGAAAAGGAAACATTTTAACAAGCTCTTATCAATCACTCAACCTCACCTCAGAGTAAGGGACAAGACTCTATCACCTAGCTATCCATCAAACATCAAACCATCACATCACATCAGAGTTCTATCCTCATGAAACCTATTTGGGAGTTTCTTGGACCTATACCCATCACCTATGAGCCATTGATGGTACAACGAAGCGATGTCATTGTGGCATCTGCCCAGTACCTTCCTGGGGTAAAAGGGCGTGCATCAGGGGTTTATAATAATAGTAAGTCCTCTTTTGGGACTAAGGAAACATCCATTCTCATGGTCCAATCCTCTGCTACCCTGGCCTCGTAGGTAATGAGTGCGAGTGGGACTCATTCTTACTCATTTTTGGTGCTCAATACTCCTCTCAGGATTCAACATTCTCATAAGACCATCAATTCATCTAGGATTCCCGTCACTCAAACTCTACGGGCAAGACTATCGTTCCAATTTCAAGGGATTATGTTCATCCAACTCTATCAGTATAATTCTAACAAACACAATCATCAACACTCATCACCTCAGGACTCAGACTCAATCAAACATCATATAGACAATTAAGGCTGTAGACATCCCCCTAAATTTAGTATTCAAGTGTTTACGAAGAGAATTTGTAAGAGTTCAATCACAATCATATAAGTATGTAAGTATACAGTAACTTTAAGCATGATGATGATCAATTTAGGATATGAAAGTATAGTTTAAAGAACATATTCAAGCACTCAAGATAATATCCAAGAATTTAATACAAACATTCAAGAACCTTCAAGAAAATCATAATTCAAGACTTCTATACATTAATTTACATCCTAACTCTACAATGGCACATGAAAGAACAACTCCATGCTTTGGGGTAGCCTTTTCATACCTGAGAATGACGAATCTTTGAAGAATCTTGAATTCCCCTCTGAACCCCTTGCTTTCTTCTCCTTTTTCTCTCTTAGACTTAACGTAGAATTAATAGATTTAGGATGGTTTTGGGTTTTAAAACCCTTTTGTACGAAAATACACCTTAAATTC
>JAOTQJ010110485.1:0-11097 GCA_025642045.1 Solanum sejunctum | reverse complement strand
CCACTGATCAGTTGGTCATTTGTTTTACAGTTGTGCACAGATTTTATAGTAAAGGTAAAGTAATATAAAGAACATAATATAAAGAACATAAAGTACATGATCCGACAGTACAACTAAAGGTGGTCTCTTATGTTGTACCAGTGTACAGTTTCATTTAAATTGTTACTTCATATGTAGTGTTTCCTGCCTTACATACTCAATACATTATCTCGTACTGACGTCCCTTACGGGGGACCTGTATTTTATGCTGCAGGTACAGGTGCTTGTAGATCTCCCCAGTAGGAGTACAAGACATTCCTCTTAAAGGCATGTCAAGCGCAGAAACCCCTTATGGTGTGCATAGAAAGCGCATATCGGCAACGGGTGCTAGTCCGCCCTAATGGGACTTTAGGGCATGATATTGATATAATATTATGTGATAATGAAAATCCTTTTGAAAAGATTAGGTCGTAAGGAAAGTGTCCATCCATCGAAAAGACTGGGTCTAAGGTGTGATGTAGATTACCCTTGGCAAGTAACCTTCTCTTACCGATGGGAGGTCTTCATCGGACTAATTCATGCAACAGCTCACATAAGCTTGATTTATCAGTTATAGTTCATCCCCACTATACATGAGCATTTGTATATTTCATGCATCATTGGTTTCATGGCATATCTTATAGTATGTCTCTTATTTTCTATATCCTTCTATATTATGTGAGCTTGTCATCTAACATTTAATGCAAGTTTCAGAAGTCATATGCATTGCATACTGTCACGACCCAAAAATGAGTGTGGTGGCACTCGTCATATCCCACCAAGACAAGTCAGCCTATAACCTAACTATAACCTTACAAGAGCGAAATTATAATAAAATAAAAGTTCAATTTGATGGAAATCCCCCGAAACCTGGTTGTTACGTGCACAAGCTTCTAATGTATTACAATAGAATCGAAAGAAACACAAGTATCAAATGATGTTATCTCTAGAATAGAACAAAATCATAATAGGAGTAGGGAGTCAGCTGGGATGGTAACATCTACCTCTCGCAATCTCCACAGAGAGCCTCAGACAAGCGGTACTCAGCAAGTGAACTAATAAACATAGAATTAAGTAGTATAGAATACCGGTACCTCTAACACTCCAACCAAACCCCTACAACTACCACATAATTTATAACCCTCACCATAACACCATCCGAAAAATTCTATGATCAAAGCCTATGATAGTATAACTCTCATTTATCCCACTCTCAAGTCATAGGGAAGAATTCTATAATTTATCAAGTTCTCGCTAACTCATCAAGTGTCATTAAATCAATCCCAAAACTATCATGTAAAGGCATAAACAAGTCAATGATATAAATAATAACCAAAATCTCAATAGCACTCCACATAATCATAACAAGCCAGAGCATTGTGGGTCAAAAATGAATGTCGTGAGATGTAATGCAATGTCACATAGAATGATGCATGTCTGTCCTACGATACACATCCGCTGATCATAAACATGCCTTAGTCAGATCCCATAGGGGCCACACATGGATCGCGAAGCGCAACACGTCCGTCGAATCATAGTATCCATCGCGACGTGCGATACGTCCCTCGAATTATAGTAACCATCGCGGCATGTGACACGACCCTCGAATCATAGTATCCTCTTTAATTCTCATTCTTTTTCACTAGTCGGAACCATTTTTCTTCGACTTTGCTTTTCTTTTCTTGGATCATCTAGCAAACACATAGTAAATGCGCAATAATCATGTTCATGAAAATATAATATGCAAGATGCACACACAAATTCATATATCTCAAAATTAGAAATGGGTAGCTCAATAACATAAATGTTGCCATATCCTCAATTTCAATACCATCACAACCTTAACAACATTCACATCTAAAAGTAAGTATCACCTCAATATCGATAACAATTAATTACTATTTCACATATAGTAAACCTCCATCATTAGTCCACAAGTCGACTTCACCATAGGATAACTATCCAATTTAAAATATTTTAATCAAAGCCTACATAAATCATTCTCAACACTTCACACAAGAAGTACAAGATTTTATATACTTAACAAAGGTTAAGAAATCAACTTGCTTTAATAATTGAACACTCACTGTGGGACTTGAGTCTTCCCTTTTCGAATAGAATCCACAGCACCACGATCTAACCAATTAAGAATTCAAAATAAGATTTCCAAACCAAGGGCACTCAAATCTATCTATAGCCAAGTTCCTAGATTTCAAGACTAGGGTTAAGTCTTAATTCCTCCCAACAGCATAACTTTAATAACGTAAATATAACTCATATAATATTTCATTACCTATATTAACATATAAAAATTTATTATTGATGGTTTTATATGAAAATAATTTATGAATTCTGGAATAAACACGTGGAACAACACCTCCACTATCTTCAATTACCTAGAAATTTCTAACATCTACACTATCGTTATCATTTTTTTTCAATGATTACTAAGCATTATATTATCATTTATATCATAGCTACTCCACTAATTAACAACAATTCTAATAACAAAATACGCTTTCACTTTACTGCACTAAATGATCTTTTCATGTGTAATTCTAATTCAACTCCAACCCTCACCAATATCAACATATATAAATATAGTAGTTCACACAATCTAACCTGAAATATTAATTCGAGTGTCTCTTTTCTTTCGAAGCCGTCGTATTTCAGTAGTCGTTCGACGTGCGTGCGTTTTGCTTCTAGGGTTGGCATCAACCCTCTCTAATCTCTTTATATTCTTTCTTTCTTTCCATTAGGCAGATGCCCTTTTGCCTCTTATTTATTTATTTGATTATTTTTATATATTAAAAGTAATAAATTCTATTAATTTTTTTTAATAAATATAGAATAAATAGTATAGAATATTAATTAAAATATTATCTTAATCCACCAACTAGATAATAAAAATTATTAAATAATTCAAAATAGCCCCTTTAAAATTCATAAGATAAATCTTTTATAACATATGAAACTCTATATCTCAAAATGATTTAACAGGTCATTAAATTAGTGTAGTAGTGCGCAGGGTCTGGGCTGTGTGCGGACGCCTGGCTTGCTGGCTTGCTAGAACTCCAACATTGGAAAAGAGAGGGGGGAGTCCTGGGCTATTTAGTGAGAGACCGATAGCTTAACCTATGAGGCGCCTTTTGGGGCTTTCCCCCAAGGGGACAAAATAGTGTGTTTGGGCTGTGTGTGGTCAAAGCTGACAATAATTCACAGTGTTGGTGCCCGGTCGTGACAGATGGTATTAGAGCCGACTCTCGCCTAGTACGATGGTGGAGGCTAAACTCAGCGAGGACGCTGAGTCCCTACGGGGGGGTGAGTGCAGTAGTGCGCAAGGTCTGGGCTGTGTGCGGACGCCTAACTTGCTGGCTTGCTAGAACTCCCACATCGAAAAAGAGAGAGGGAGTCCTGGCTATTTAGTGAGGGACAGGTAGCTTAACCTGTGAGGCGCCTTTTGGGGCTTTCCCCCCAAGGGGACAGAATCGTGCGCCTGGGTTGTGTACGGGCAAAGCGAATAATACTTCACAGTGTTGGTACCGGATAGTGACACATATGCACATACTTAGTACATTCAAATATACTAACACATACTTTTGCCTACATGATCTAACCATATAGGGACCGAAGAGCATATCCATCCACCGTATGAGTCTAGTTGGATCTCAAGATTTGCTTGTTGTGATGAGTCCTATCTTCCAAGGATAAACCATCATTTCCTCTACTTATGGTGTTTTATCTATTTAATTTACTTTGAGGCTGAGCTCGGGGTATATCCTGTCCCCCAGCTTATCTTATGTTTAGAGCCATTGTTGGACATCTTATAAACTCCTTTACGACTATATGCTAAGTGTTATGATTGGAGGTTATGTTTATGGCTTGGCCTATCTATCGATTATTGTTTGTGAATTGGTTATGAGCTTTATGATACAGTTATATATATAATGTGAAGGATCCTAAGTCCCAAATTACCCACATAGAGTGAGTCCTACTTACCCACCTCTTAGTATTATGTGCCATGTGTTATATGAATTCATATATTTTCTTATCCCCTATGATATCCCCATAGCGTGAGTCCTACTTTCCAGTCCCTTAGAATTATTTATTTACTATTCATATATGTTTTCGAACCGATGATGTATGAATGGATGCTACGAAATTTGTTTGGAGACTCTCGGGTACCCATTCACTATGTCACTCTAAACCCTAGGTCTGAGTCATGACATATAATTTTCATAAAGGTTTATGATTCTCACTATTCATGTTTTGACTTATGAATAACCTACGAATATTGCATTTTGACCATATTTCATGCCTCATACCTTATTTTCCAAGATTTCATTATGCTTTAACTTTGCTATTGCATCATTGTGTTTTATATCATGCATTGCCTATTGCTAACATGCTTATTGCATTTCATGTATTAACACATACTTCTCTTGTCTACATTGTATCGTAATGTAGAGTTAGACACTACTCCTCTCCATCCACGTGGCTAGATTTGACCCTTTTGAAGTTTGATTTGGTGAGTCCTCATGATTTGAGGGCAAACCCTGCTATACTATTTCCTCATGATTTAGACTACTTTACTGTTTTTTATTTAGGATGAGCTTGGACTTGTTATACCCCATTTTAACCTATAATTAAATAGTGTATAACATATTAGTGATTCCTAAATAATTAAATTAAAAGAGTCACCACCTAATTATTTTTAACGTAAATTAGGATACCTATTTTTTTCTAAAGTGTTGCTAAAATTAACTCCATTCTAAGGTCTACTTAACCAATGTGATTCTAGGTAAGGGTTCTAATTATCCTAAAAGGAAAGGATTAGGTATTTTTTAGGATTTGTTAAAAATGATTGCCGACCAAACTTAGGTTAATAAAATTAAGACTAAATTAAATGCTAAATAAAATATTAAATAGTCAAAACAAAGTGAATTGCAAAATATTTTTTTTCTTAAAACTTTTTAAAAAAATATATTCTTTTGAGTTTGAAATGAAATAACTTGCATTTTTTATTTGGAAAAGTAATAAAACAACATTTTTGTATGGGAAAATGGTGCACATTAATAAAATAACTTTGTACATGAAAATAAAGTTCATATTTTGAAAAATATTCTTTTTAAGTAGTTTGGCCTTAAAAACAAATATTGATTTATTTTTAGAAACTAGGTAATTTACCCGCCTTTCGCACAGGATGAATTACCATATTTATAAGCTTATGGAGATCATTCGGTAATATTCATTTTCCTCTTTGATCTTGAATACTTTTTTTGATATTTTGTCTAATTAATTACAATAATTTAAGTTACATATGTGAAGAATTAAAAAGACTTTTTAAGGATATAGAATTTGTCTTTTGGGAAGAATTTTGACTTTTTTGATGGGTTATGACTTTCTTTAAAGATTGTTACTTTTTCAAATGGTTATGACTATGTAGAATGGTTGAGATAGGCTAAAGTATCGTTTAATGGAAAGAATGCGTTTTAAGTTTTCTTAGCGTCGGATTATTGAATTTATTTTTAAAATATTGAATTATTTAAGAAAAAATAAAATATATGATATATATGATTAAGAAAATTGAATTGAGAGGTCGTATGGTGCAACTTGTTTCTCTCTCAAAATCTGTTAAGAGTCACGGGACCCAGCAGAATTTGAAATTATACAAGGCGTGCTCATAGGCCAAAACTCTCCCTTCTATTTCATAGCAACGTCCCAAGGTATATCATATGAGGATGAGTTTTTTCTTCTTTCTTTTTTTTTTTTGGTTTTACGCCTATTTTATGAAGTCTTATAATTGTAATTTAAAGGAGATTTCATGAAAATTACCTTATTAACACAGTCCAACAACATCTTGTAAAACTTAATATTCTTTAGAGAACTAATTAGCAGTAAAAGGAGTTGGTAGAGCAACGGTAGGCAACACCAAGTCATGCAAATGATGTGAGCGTATGATAAATATATTAGACGACAATAAAAGAACTTGGCGAAGTTCTAGTATTCTCATAAGCAAAAGAATGAAACCAGATTAGCTATAAAATTTGACTTACAACATATGCAGTTGCTACAGCCCAAGGAGGACTATAAAAGCTTGGGAAAAAAAAACTAAGCATCCCATACCCAAGTTGAGATAGAAAATGTGTTTCGAAAAAATGCTTTGCAATTGAAATCAAAGTCGCAGTCAAAGTAAAGTAAAAGATGCCAAAAGAGACTCACTTAAGCTTCATGTTCATTTAGCTTAGTGCAAGACTTACTTCCCAGCAAGCCACAATTTCAGCATTGGAGGGAAAGGATCTAGAAAAGGACTCAACAATCATAAAGAACAGATCCAGTAAGTGCCAACAGAGCCGCACAGAATATAGATCCATCATCCTTTCAAAGCTTGAATTCCATAAGTGTGAGAATAAATTGCTGCTATAACTCCTTTGCCTCTTTTCATCATCCTACAGAGTTGACTGTCAATAATGCCTTTCAGTGACAAAATGGAACCTAGCTCGATCCTCTCAAGATGAAGAACTTAACAGGTAAAAGTAGAGACTATCTGTTTACACTAATATCCATAATAAGTTCTTCACCTAAGAACGTCTCTCTGATATAAAGGATTTGACCATCATACTTTTTTAGTTACTACCGTAAATTCTTCTTATATATTTTGAGAGGCTGCATATATCTCTACAAAAGAATTTCTCGAAGGATCAGAATTCAAATGCACTTCTTCGACGTGTCAGTGAGCACTCTTTGCCTTCAATGTAGTTAGTTGCATCCTGAGTCTCACACGAAAAATTTGAAGTGTTTTTAATATTAAATCAACGTTACCAACACTACATAATAAATGTACTTATTAAAGTGTTTCAAATGTGGGATTATGTTGACATTGGTCTATTCTTGTCCGAGATTGACCTTAGTTAAATAAAGTCTCTAACTATTTGCTTAAAACAATATATTTTGGTACTGCAGGAATATGAAATGCATTGCACAGACAAAAAGGACATGAAAATATAGTGAGATGACCACGTAGAACTTGCTTTTTGTTCTATAGAAGGGACTTCAAGAACCTTCTTATTCACCCTTCTCTTGCTGCAAGGAAAGTGTGAAAGCAACAAATGTCAGATACACAAAAGATTTAAAGTGAAAAAATCTACTATATTGCTTAGATTCTTCAAAAATACTGTTGAGTGCATGTTCGAGAATCCGACACAAGTGCTATAGTATTTTTAAAGAGTTAAAAGCAACATAGCAAATCAAAGACTAAACATCTACAAAACCAATCACATGTGACTTTCTCCATCAATAGCGAAATTTTGCTGACAGAGATTTAAGATATGCCAAGTATAAAAAGTCTAGTAGAGATATTTCTACACCAATTACTTCAAAAAGTTTAGGATTTGAATTGGCAAAAAACCTTACAGGTCCCACAGTTTGATCAAATGCTTTCTTAATTGAGTAACTACAAAATTGAACCTTGTCAATTATTGGTTCGACCAAAAGAAAGAAAAGCTTATGATTTCCTGAAATAGAACATGAGTAATGTGAATGTAATCATCTTTGGCACAGCAGTAGTATCACATCGGAATGATCAAGCGGTGTATCAACCTGGGTGAGTGGCAACAAAACAATTTGAATGGTTGTCCAAATCGTAGACTAAAATTACAAAGTCGATGGTGCAATACATTGATCTACAAAATTCAAATAGCATGTGAGTCGTAACCACTCATATTACACTGTGAAATCCAAATGGCATAATATATATTTATTTTTATCGCGTCAGACTGTTCCATATTTGCATTAAAGAGTGGTTTCATACTTGTACACAAACGCAAAGACATTATGAATTGAGAAGACATCGATCAAGAGAATATAGCAGATGCCTATGAATTTTCGATCACTTTGTCGGTATAGCATTCTCACTTTGGCTGTAGAGCATTCTCCGAAACAATTCCAGCAAGCACATCCTTAGGCAAAACACATCCATGAGTTCAAAATTTGTCATGAAAGGAAAGAATCAATTTCTTTATGATTTCAAAAACATTAGAAAGGAGCAAAATACGTCCATGGTTTTTTGAAATCAGGTTCTTTACATAGCACTACAATTTCTCACGATTTATCAATCGGTTTCTTTACGATTTATAATGCTTCGACTACAGTTTAAGGTCGAAGTGTAAATCATCTTCAGTCGGTTGAAAGAGAGTTTGAAGGAGTGGAAGCCCATGAAATTTGTGTTGACATCGAAGTGAGAACCTGTTCAAGAGGTTAAACAAAATTCATTCATGAGGAAAACGATGAAGAGACGGAGGGTAACAAAAAGTTGTGTAACTGTTCAATTTTCTTTAATTATACGGGACTCTCTTCATTCACTCACTTATATTTGATTGGAGTAAAAAATCAGAGGCAGAGGCAATAACAGGAAGAAGACTAGAGGGGGTGAATAATCGGCATAACTGGTAAGCGAGAGCGACGATGTAAAATTCATATTGGGCAACGATGAAAAACCCTGGGATGTGAGTTGGGGATAGAAAGAAGTGGAGTAGAGGCAGTGTCTGATGAAAAACATGGGTAGAATTTATGTGGAAGCGTAATAGAGGCCAAGCGGCACCTCGGTGGAAGGTTGGAGAAAGGGTAAAGTTGTAATTTTAAAAATAAGAATTATTTGGTGGATTTTGGGAGCGTCACATAGGCGGGCTCCCAATCCTCTTATTTATATATATATATATATAACAAAAAGTTAAGGTCGCGGGAATGATTTATTTCTAACTAGAGGTGGCCAAATCCAAAAATCTATATTATTGCTAGCTATGTGGATCAAGAATATAACATATTTAAATAGCATAAGCAAGTTAAACGTAAAGAAAAGTAAACAAATAAATGATGAAAATATAAATAGCCATAGATGACTCCATAGTCTAGGATATTGACTCCATATGCAGATATAATGGTGTCGAGTCATGAGACTCCAATTTGCAAGAGTCCCGAATTGTGACTCCATTTGTTCCCAAGGTATTTGTACAAATAAAAAAAATATAAAAATTAGTAAGGCATTCAATTTTCTTAAGATTGAATGAAAGCAAATATAAAAAAGTAAAGTTATACATCACATGTATTATTTGGAATGTGAAATGTGCAAATGTCAGACAAGAGAAATGGACATGTTTGGAATCCTAGATAAAAGTCATAAATAAAAGCTTGCATTATTGAAAAGAAAATCACAGCAAGAGAAAGAGATGGGATCCAACTCTAAGAATAGACTCAATAGATTAATATTTGTTTATCAAGTCAAATAACACTTTACCCTGCCTTATTGCAACAAATCAGCTGCCATGATACTAAGTGAAACCGTTTTCAACCTTTTCAAATGCTGGAAATGAATCAGATTTCAAAAGCGGAGGCATAACAGCATACAAAGTCGTGATGACTGAACAATTTGTCATCTAGAAGGAGGGGATTAAGCTGGAAACTTGACAATAATACAAAATTGTTGACTTAACAGTGGACAGACATTGAAACAAAAGACATAAACAGAGGTGCAATCATTTTTTTGGCACTTTCAATAACTTCTAACGTAACATAGATGCATCTATTTATTTGTGATTAATACACCCAGATTTAGGAAGAAAAGTACATGAGACTAACACCCAAAGCAAGCTATAACATGTTAAAAATCAAATTAAAACAAAACAGACGTGAACTAAAGAAAAAATGTGCAGAATTCCTCTAACAGAAATTCTAGCATATTTTGATATGAATGGAACAACAGTCAACCAAAATAGAGATGAAAACAAATTTTGCGACACATTCGTATGAGAGGCTGGTTGGAACTAGAAATGACCACAGAGGAGAGTTATATTCAAAAGAACAAGAAATGGTTGTGTCTTAAAGACATGAAACCAACAGATCACAGAAGGGATTACACGGGACAGAACGATTACAACTTACACTTCCAAAATCAGAACAAGTAAAGGTAAAAATCAAATCAAAACCGCAGGAGTAGACAAGAATTCTAGACATGACATTGAGTTCGAATGAATCCTTAATAGACTGTTGAAACCGATGAGACTAAAGGAGGTTATGGCATACTTTCAAGAAAGGCAAAATCACTTCAACCAAACTTTTGTTCCTGATAAGCATCAGTTGAATTCAAAAACAGCATAATATGATTCAAAATAAGTAAAGAACAGACACGTCAAGATCAATAGATGATTCACAGGAAAATCACGGCTAGAAGATTAAAAAAACAAACGACAATCACAGTCCACAACTCTTACTAGACGTGACATTATAATAGGGAAACGATTTA
Organism: Solanum sejunctum; assembly: GCA_025642045.1. Lineage (NCBI taxonomy): Eukaryota > Viridiplantae > Streptophyta > Magnoliopsida > Solanales > Solanaceae > Solanum > Solanum sejunctum. The sequence continues at coordinate 782 of JAOTQJ010110485.1, read as the reverse complement.
TTTTTTTTTTTGAATATACACCCAACTACAGTTTAACTGTCAAACAGAACAAAATTTTTTATCAAATAAACTGATTCAGAAACAAGTGTGTAGCTACTTTGTCATCTAGAAAACCAATTAAAGAAGTAAGATGGAAAAGACAATACCTTTTTTAGTGCAGCAAACTAGGACGACGAACCCGAGGAATAGTCTCCCACCACGATGAACTAAGTCGAACAGTTCCCAGAAAACTAATTTGAAGAATATATTGCAACAAGGTTTTGGATGCCAAGAATTGCTCCTCGCTGGAAAATTGATATTCTTTTTCTTGTGAGGGAAACGGCTTAGTGTGTGCTTTGTTTGTTTAGAGTCATAACGTCTGCCCAATCAGTGGGGGAAAGGGTCAAATATATAGGGGATTTTAGGGCTGAAGATCGGAGAATTCAAATTAAAAAATTGTGAACGTTAGGAGAGATGTTGGGAATTTTTTTTTGTTCCGTTGGTGGTGGTGTTCTTGAAGATGATTTATAAAATGAAAGAAGAGTAAAGACGGTCTGAGCTGAGGAAAAAAATGAAAAAGGAGGGACATGTGGGTGTCACGCGAAAAAGGAAGAAAAGGTTAAGAAAAAGGAAAAAAGGAGGGCACATACGAGTCAAAAATTACAGGGATTAATTTAAATACATAATAATTTAAATTAAATCAATTAATAAGCTTTTTTAAAATTAACTAAATAAAATAATTAATTCAATTATAAACTATTTAATTTCAAAAAAATTGATAATAAATAAGAATATAATTTCTT
>JAOTQJ010110464.1:0-11097 GCA_025642045.1 Solanum sejunctum | reverse complement strand
AATTTCAGGCTAGGTTATAAAGGAATTTGGGTTAGTATGTGGTTGCGTGCCCCTATCGGGCACTGGTCACGACCCCGAGGTGGGGCGTGACAGATTTGAAGCATTGAGTTAGTGTTGATGTTGTACTAAACTATGTTGTTGTGAACTGTGCATTGTATTAAAATAAGACATTTCTCATTATTATTTAAACATGCCTATTTGCATTGACTTTTGTGACAAGTATTAGTGTCTATAATTTCTTTCTTCTCAAACCTGCAAAAAAAGTAATTAATTCCACTTTTTGTATTCTGTGGACCGAAAAAAATGAGAATTAAAGAGGATGTACCACATTCGAGGATCGTGTTGCACGCTGTAATGGATACTATGATTTGAGGGTCATGTGGCACGCCACGACAGATACTATAATTCGAAGGTCGTGTCGCATGCCGCGACGGATACTATGATTGGAGGGACATGTCACACGCCACGATAGATATTATGATTCGAGGGTCGTGTCGCATGCTACGACAGATGCAGGGACTAGAAGTCCCCTATGGGTCCTGAACTGTGAGACAACAGGAGTGTATCACTAGTTCAGACATGCATCATTATACTTGATATTGCATTGCATTGCATTATACCTCATTATCATTTATAAATGTGTGAGTGCTTTTTGTGAATCTTGTGATAAATGCACTTGATCCCTGATGATGTTGATATATAATAGTTGGTGTGGTTATTAAGCTATATGCCATATACATTGTGAACTGTTAGGCGGGGTAATTTTTTTCAAATTATAGTTGTACGGTTGGAGTGTTAGGGGTACCTATATTTTGTATTACTTAATCTTGTGTTTAGTAGTTCATTTGCTGAGTACCGCTTGTTTGGTACTCACCCCTTTGCTATAATAGTTTTGTCAGTTGCGAGTCCGAATTGTTGTGATACTCTCTACTTTTCCTTGTCTGAGGCTTTTTGTGGAGATTGTGAGAGGTAGCTGTTTGCCATCCCACCTGTCTTCTTACTCTTATTTATTATTTTGTTCTATTCCAGAGACAATATCATTTGATACTTGTGTTTCCTTTCAAATCTATTGTAATACATTAGAAGCTTGTGCACGTGACAACCAGGTATTGAGGAATTTTCATTAAGTTGACTTATCGTCCGCAATTGAACATTCATTTTTATTGTAATTTCGCATTTTTAATGTATAGTTGAGTTGTAGGCTGACTTGTCTTGGTGGGATAAGACGAGTGTCATCACGCCCATTTTAGGGTCGTGACTGTTTAGCTTCCTAGAAATAAAAAGGTCAATTCAAACATCAATATCAAATGAATGTATATTATAGAAGTACTTTCTGTTGGTAAAAGTGTACTTCTAATGCTAAATATTTATAAATTTTTATTCAAATTCATTAATTTTATAAGTAAACTAATTATAGATTTATCACGTAATATAATGCTTACATATTTTAAATGTATTATTTTTTGATGCATGCATTACACGTATATATGTAATGGACAAGATGAGGGAACCAAGATTGCAATGGTTTGAACATGTATAGAAAAGAAGTGTCAACATTCTTGTTAGGAGGTGCATAAGATTAGTTTTAGGAGTTACACGAGGGGTAGAGGCAGACCGAAGAAAATATTGAGGGGAGATGATTATACAGGATATGGCGCAACTCTATATCACCGAGGACATGACCTTAGATAAAAATGAGTGGAGGATAGAAGGTTAATAGGTTAGTAAGGGTAGGTTGTTGTCTAGCCTGATATTATAGTAAGTTAGTAGGATTAGTCGTATACTCGTGTCTTACATCTTGTGTTTTTATATCTTATATTTATTTCTGTTACTGTATTTATATATTATCATTTGCTTTCTGTTTTAGTCATTTCTTTTTTATATATAGTATTTTCTGCTTTTGAGACATGATATTTGTAAGTTGAGAGTCTTTTGGAAACAACCTCTCTATCTCAATGAGGTAGTGATAAGGTCTGTGCATATTTTAATTTTGTCAAACCCCACTTGTGGGACTCCACTGAATATGTTATTGTTTGTTTGTAGTTTATAATATGTATGTGATGAATTACATAAACTTTAAGGGGAAAATATATGCTTGTCATTGATAAGTCGTGAAAATACGCCTTTTATGACACTAAAACATAAGATTATTGTGAGTCCTTAAGCATATTTTGTTAATTTGATGTATGTTTTATGTTGATTTTCAGGAAAACTAAGATTTTATGGAGTTAACAGATAAGGAACTGATTTGCCCGTAATTTTGGCTGGAGTTCAGAAGGGTGCTGGTCATGAGGAAATTCAGAGCCCCAAAGGAGCATGAGAAATAGTAATGTAAAAATTGGACGAGCTTGTGGAGGCAAAACGAATTAAGCATTGCAAAATTGTGTGATCACTTAAGTGACGAGTTGGTTGGATTTCTCATTGTATGAGGCTGGATTCATTCTTTAAATGGTTGGACAACAACTTGGGAGTAGTGCGTACTAAATATTAAAATCTTGAACAACAATTACTTGAATTTGGATGAGAACAAACTGGAATCGTGAAGGCAACTGAAAATTGAAAGTTACATGTGCTTGTAGCCACTTGAAGAAAGATTGTGTGGAATTGGATGGAACTGGGACACACCATATGACATATGTATGTGGCTGGAGAGCAAAGCAAAATAGCACCAAAAGTTAAGATACAAACGTCACAAGCTATCTCGGAAAATGATCAAAGATGCATTATTGATATTATGCTGGGAGTTTTATACTGTCTATGGCTAGTACAAGACCAAAATGAAAGTGTGAAGATGAGGAGACACAACATGTAAGTTTCTAGGAGTGACTATAATAAACTTCACCAAAAAGGACAAAGGAACACACCATAGGCATGTTCATGACCCGTGGTGATGTTTACCAGCCGTGAAACTGGTCGTCCAGGCCATGGAGTTGAAATCGTAAGCCTCACCACAAGCCCTTACATAACTCGTGGTGTACACCATGATCCGTAAAGGTGCTTGTGAAAGGTACCAAGATAGCTACAAAGGGAATTTTGCAAAGGCAAAACCTTCACGAGTCATGAAGGTTCTCGTGAAAAAAGGAGATGAGTGTGGATGACTTTGGCTCCAAGGGGAGGACCACGACAGGCCAGCAGGGTCATGAAAAGTATTGGATCATGGTCATGATCGTGAGGAAGTCGCACCTGGAAAACTAGAAACCCTTCATGCATAAAGAGACTTTTCTTAGTCCAATTAAGATTTTTCTTCTAACTTGTTTTAGGATAATTTTAGGACTATAAAATATCGCTAGGTTTTGTTTATTTTAGAGGCGTTATTCCCCATGTATTGGGGCTGCTAATGCACGACTGAAACATCAATGTTTCTCTTCAAAAACGTGGCTGGATAGTGAGCACAAAGACAAGAATTTTAGTTGTGGTCTTGGTTATCATTTGAAGTGTAAATCAAGTTTTCATCTTTCGTTTCTTCTTGTGACTTCAAGAATTGATCTATCCTTCCTTGTAAGGAAATTAACTATGAATTATAACATGATTCTTGTTCAAAATTGTCATGACCCAAAAATAGACGTGATGACACTTGTCTTATCCCACCAAGACAACTCAGCCAATAACCCAACTATAACATCAAAAATGCAGAATTATAACAAATATGAAAGTTCAATTATGGATAACGAGTCAACTTGATTAAAAACCCCCAAAATCTAGTTGTCACGTGCACAAACTTCTAATGTATTACAATAAATTCAAAAGAAAACACAAGTACGTCTTTTTCTTTTGGTGCGTAAGGGCTAAGATGATTCTTCTTTTTTATTTAGCAAGAGCCCACTTTCTTTAGACCCTTCCGAAGAGAAAGTGATTCTTTACACGCATCGAGGAGAATTTCTTAAGGACTTTTTAAGGCTATTCTCTCTATCATACGATTACAGTGAGATCTCAGATCGAAGAAGAGGGCTTTCTCTTTCACCAGGTGTGTGTCAAATTCATGTAATGCAGAACCGTACATGAGAAATGATATTGTCTCTAGAATAGAACAAAATAATAGAATAGGAGTAAGAAGTCAGCTGGGATGGCAAACAGTTACCTTTCGCAATCTCCACAGTAAGCCTCGGATAAGGAAAAGTAGAGAGTATCACGACAATTCGAGCTCGCAACCTACAAAACTGTTGTAGCAAGGGGGTGAGTACCAAACACATGGTACTTAGCAGGTGAACTACTAAACACAAAATTAAGTAATATATAATACCGGTACCCCCAATACTCCAACCAAGCCCCCACAACTACAATGTAAGTCATAACCTTCACAATTACACCGGCCAAAAATGCTATGATCAAAGCCTATGATTGTATAATCCTCATTTATCCCACTTTTAAGTCATAAGGGAAAATTCTACAACTTATCAAGTCCTCGCTAATTCTAAAGTGTCATTAAATCAATATCGAAACTAACCATGTAAAGACATAAACAAGTCAATGATATAATGAATAGCCAATCTCAATAGCACTCCATATAATCATAACAAGCCAGAGCATTATAGAATGAAAATGAATGTCGTGAGATGTAATGCAATGTAATGCAATGTCACATAGAATGATGGATGTTTGTCCTAGTGATACACACCCGCTCTAACTCAGCCCGGGCCCTATAGAGGACTCTTAGTCCATGCATCTGTCCCGGCGCATGACCCTATCCATCGAATCATGGTAACCATCATGACGTGTGACCCGACCCATCAAATCATAGTAACCGTCATGGGGTGTGATCCGACCTAACAAATCATAGTAATCGTCATGGCGTATCACTCAACCCATCAAATCATAGTAACCATCACAGCGTGTGACCCGACCCAGTGAATCATAATAATCGTCAAGGCGTGTGACCCAATCCAGAGAATCATAGTAACCTCTTTAATTCTCATTATTTTTCACTAGTCGAAATTATTTCCCATCAGCTTTATATTTCTTTTCTTGGAACATCCAGCAATCACATGAAAAATGCACAATAATCATATTCATGAAAATAAAATATGCAAGATGCCCATACAAATTCATATATCTCAAAATTAAGAATGGGTAGCTCAATAACATAAATGTTGCAATATCATCAATCTTAATACCATCACAACCTTAACAATATTCACATCTAAAAGTAAGTATCACCTCGATATCAATAATAAATAATTATTTTTTCACATATAATAAACCTCCATCATTAGTCCACAAGTCGATTATCACCATATAACTACCCAATTTAAAATATTTCAATCAAAGCCTACATAAATCATTCTCAACACCTCACACAAGAAGTACAAGATTTTATATACTTAACAAAAGTTATGAAATCCACTTGCCTTATATAAAGTCTCGAATCACATCAATTCTGATTTTTTTTCTTTTCTATGACACTCCGATTCACCAAAATCTATTCAAATATAGCATCATAATTATATAATGAATCTAACGACATAAAAATCAATTAATTCGATGAAAAGAGTAAAATAGTCTAAAAATTTTATCTTTAAAGAATTTCATTAGAACATAAAAATTTATACATAAAAATGTTTCCCAAGTGATAAGGAATTCAATAGTGAAAACTATTTCCAAAAAGGAGCTAATATGAGGAAGAGATCGCATGTTAAAGTTTTTGAAATACATTAAAAATATAGCAGCAAGATCTGCAAATTTTACTGCAAATAACGCAACCAAGTCCATTTTTGAAGTTCCCAGTGTGTTCTCCTCAAAAATATATACAATTTAGCTTTTTGAATCGCTTAAATTCGATCAAAATTAAGAGAGAAATCGTTAATTAAAGTTTGGAAAAAGTTTGCGTTCTTCTCTTCTCTTTCTTGGAGAAAATCCCCAAATTTTGCAATTCTTTTAAAGTGAAATAACTTGAAAGGACATTGATTGAAAGGATTATCTTTGATTCTTGAAATCTTGATTTAAACTCTGTAGAGTTCTTGATGAAGAATTATAATTCTTGAAGAAGAAGAGTCAAGAAATCCTCTCTTGGGATTCTTGAATTTGTTTTCTTGAAACCCTAGGTTATAATTTAAAATCTTATTAGAACTTCATGAATAGATGAAAAAATTTGGATTGGGTAGATTAAAGTTCATGAAGAATAACTTACCTTGAAGAAGAACCTTGAAAGCTAATCCTAACTTGATGATTTTCTTGATAATTCTTGAGGGTTTATGTTTAAGAGAGAAGGGAGAGGGTTTTAATCATGAAAACTGATGTTTTATATGTTTTGGAGACCATAAATAGAACGCTAAAGGTTTTAAGATAAAAATACCCTCACATTATAAAGAAAAAAGTCATTAAATCATCTAGTGAGGGTCCGCGACGTGCTCCAGGCGGGGACTTTCGGACAACTCTGCACCTCTCTATTAAAATGGTCATAACTTTTTACTTTGAACTCTAATTAACGCAAAATTAGATGCGTTGAAAAGATAGTTCGAATATCCTTGATTTGATTTATTTTGAGTCATCCAACTCATTACACTTTAGGAAATATGGGCATTTGAATTTGACTATTCTGTCGACTTATACGAAAAACTTAGTTGCTAGAAAAGTTTTGAAGTTGGCCTGATATAAAAAATCCATTATGACTCTAAATCACATCTAATATAATTTAAATACCTAGGAATTGATCCTAGCACATATATACAACTTAAAAGTCATTGGTTCACCTAGCTTTTATAAAAATTATATATTAGAATTACGACTTCATATCAGCTCCAATTCTATTCCCATACTAAGAAATTAACTTTAACATCTATGCTCAATTAAGAATCCTCAATTAAAATCCTATATCATATGAAGGATGACTTGGTCTTAGCTTAAAAAAAAATTGGAGTATTACATTATCTCCCCCTTGGGATCATTAGTCCTCGAATGATGAGTAAAGGTGGATATCAAGGCACGAATAGCCTCAAAATTCATCTTGACACTCCCCTTAGTCAATCAAACTTTTGACTCCTTATCACTATCAACAATCCCTATTTAGACTTAAAAAAAGACAACCCACTCACGAAAAGGTAATCAATTTAGTTAAGGGTAAGGACATTACTTTCAACATTCTCGTTATCAGGCATGAATAACAATCCAAACTCCTTACAATACTCTATAACCCAATCTAGACAATCTCACGTCACTCAGAGTAGACAAATCGGTTCCAATCCAGAGTAAAGATACTCTTTGAGATATTTTCACCATCAAGCACGAATGGGATGTTATAACGCAGTCAATTCCAATTATTTGAACACCTCAATAGTTAGCATTTTGAACTCAAAAAGGAAGACATCAACTTTAATGGGGAATGGGACAATTGATACATAATACTCTATATACAATTTTCAAGCTTAGCACCCATCTCGATTGTACTATGTTTCATGGAACTCTACTTCCTCAACTTAAGCTTATAGCTCTTACTCAAATTCCCATCTAACCATCTTCTCCTCTCCCATTCAAGCATACTACTAAGCCTTAAGGCGTCATTTCCTAGATGATCATACTCATACAAAACAAATCCTCAATACTCAACTCTAAACTTCCACAAGGACTTTCATTAAAAGATCACTAGTCCTCTTCACTACCTCACTACTCTTCCTTAAACCCTTATTATGAAGTCTTCACTAGTCTATCATACATATTCACATAACAATAACCCCGAATTCAAGCCTAACACTCTAACCACTTCAACTATATTTTAGAGTTTTCAAGCCCACTTAGCACTTCTACTTCCACCATTCAATGAGTTCTCACTCAAAGTCACACCAGCATACTCTTACCTATCTACTGTTCATTATAAGGTTTGACCTCCCTCCTCCTTCTTATCTCTATCCCTATATGACACAAGTTTAAAACCAATACCATAATAAGGATATACTCCCCCACTCCTTATCTACCCTTATCCTCAATCTACTACTCTCAACATCACAATTTGAACCTGGAGGAACTCATTAAATCCCCCTTTTTGCAAAACCTCAAAGTACTATCTCTCCATGCAAAATAAGCAAGATCATACCTCTGAAACTTAATACTTTATATCCTACCATCAATAATGGAATAACAAGCTGAAGGTCAATGCATTATCACTCTCTCTCATCAATCTTCACCACTCTACTATCATCAACACTTCTATCAAGGCTGGAAAGCTGGATTACTCAAAGAGCTTGGAACAAAAGATCATTAGCATGATTCAATCGAGAAATCTTGTCTAAAAACATTTATAGATTACAATCTCTCTCATCTCTCAAGTCTCATTCTATGTTAACAAAGCTGTGCATAGTGTAAAAATCAAGTCACATCACACTCAACATAGGACTAGAAACTCTTGGATTCATAGGGGTAAGATCAAGATTAATGAATGAATTCATCGCTTTTCATCCTCAAAACTCAGCATGATCGGGAAGCAACATGATGTGCATGGGACTAAGCCATAGGTACGAACAATCATACACCCGAAGGAAATGAAATGTTATCTTAACTGAAGTATAAGGACTATATGAGTAAAAAAAGAATTGATATCTCATCGTGATCAGCCTATCACAATCTAAAAACTCAAGATCTACTTCAATTCCTCACATCATCATCTCCCCCTTAGCTCTCAAGGTCCTTTCTATAAATTTGTGAATGAATTTCCTCTATTAGACTATAAGCATATACCTCCACATGGTTAAGGAATTACTATCCAAAAGAATATGCATCTTAAACCCTTCGGTTATTCTATATTCACATACATATAACTAGCCACTCAAACTCCTCAACGGCATAACTCTTAGCTTCCTCATGTCTCTATGTAACTCTCTCTCTCTCTCTCTCTCTTTCTTTATTTTCTGCTCTTAATGGCGTAAGATCTCTTTCCATAATGATTATACTGTAACAACTTTTTTTTGCCTGCTAATGCTCAACCACTGTGCTCTTATAAACTTATTTGTATAAGACTTAGACTATTATGGAGAACTAATCATCAACTATCTATATGCCCCAATCGGTTAGCTTCTTGTGATGACAAAGATTACTTACATTAGCCTACTCCACATCAACAATTCAAATATACTATTCAGATTCTAATAACAATCATAACTTAGAACTTCACCCATCTATAAACAAGCATGGTTACATATCCGAACCCTCTTATGCCTTTTCTTTTCTAGTGCTTCTCCCTTAATTTATATCAACATCTAGGGGGTACTTCTACTCTACTCCTAGCACCATGCTCCTTGCCAGCCAATATCTTAATTATTGAACACGTACTACCGCAAGACTCTTAGGTCAAATCTCCAACAAGGACTATGACTATCATCATGCTATCTCCTCTTTAACACTACTCCTCAAAATTCAAGCTTAGGGTCTAGTACTAACATGTGCATCTATCACATACCTCTCTATATATAACTCATCTCATCATGACAATTATAGGATACTTTCTACTTTTTTATCCTGCTTAAGGCCATCAACTCATCCCTTCACTAGTTACTAATGAAAACATATCTCTACTATAAGCTTTAATCAGTCATCACTCTTGCTTTCTCATCAAACGAACATGGGCAGAACTCAATACCAACAAACATAACCATGCACGATAAGAAAGAATAAATAAAGGGAAGTTTTCTAACAGTCTCCATAGCCTCTCAAAGATAAGTATGGGCATCTTCATACCGATCCTTGAGACTCTACTTAGAATCAACTTGTATACACGTGAGACCTATGAACCTGGGCTCTGATACCAACTTGTCACGACCCCAAAATAGGTGTGATGGCACTTGTCTTATCCCACCAAGATAAGTTAGCCAACAACCCAACTATAACATCAAAAATGCAAAATTATAACAAAAATAAAAGTTCAATTATGGATAACGAGTTAACTTGATTAAAAATCCAAAATCTGGTTGTCACGTGCACAAACTTCTAATGTATTACAATAGATTCAAAAGAAAAGAAAAGTATCAAATGATATTGTCTCAAGAATAGAACAAAATCATAGAAAAGGAGTAAAAAGTCAGCTGGGATATCAAATAGCTACCTCTCGCAATCTCCACAGGAAGCCTTGGACAAGAAAAAGTAGAGAGTATCACGACAAATAGACTCGCGACCTACAAAACTGTTATAGCAAGGGGGTGAGTACCAAACAAACGGTACTCAGCAAGTGAACGACTAAACACAAAATTAAGTAATATATAATACTAGTACCCCCAACACTCCAACCAAGCACTGACAACTACAACGTAAGTCATAACCTTCATAATTACACCATCCAAAAATGCTATGATCAAAGCCTATGATAGTATAATCTTCATTTATCGCACTTTCAAGTCATAGGGAAAAATTCTATAATTTATCAAGTCCTCTCTAATTCTTAAGTGTCATTAAATCAATATCGAAACTAACCATGTAAAGACATAAACAAGTCAATGATATAATGAATAACCAATCTAAATAGCACTCCATATAATCATCACAAGCCAGAGCATTATAGGATGAAAATGAATGTTGTGAGATGTAATGCAATGCAATGTTACATAGATTGATACATGTATGTACTAGTGATACACACCCGCTGTAACACAGCCCCGGACCCTTGGGGGACTCTTAGTCCATGCATCTGCCACGATGCGCGACCCGACCCATAAAATCATAGTAACCGTCATGGCATGTGACTAATCCAAGGAATCATAGTAACCGTCATGGCATGTGACTCAACCCAGCAAATCATAGTAACCGTCATGGCGTGTGATCCGACCTAGCGAATCATAGTAACCATCACAGCATGTGACCTACCCAACGAATAATAGTAGCCTCTTTAATTCTCATTCTTTTTCACTAGCTGAAACCATTTCCCATCAGCTTTACATTTTTTTTCTTGGAACATCCAGCAATCACATGGTAAATGCACAATAATCATGTTCATGAAAATAAAATATGCAAGATGCCTATGTAAATTCATATATCTCAATATCAAGAATGGGTAGCTCAATAATATAAATGTTGCAATATCCTCAATATTAATACCATCACAACATTAACAACATTCACATCTAAAAGTAAGTATCACCTCGATATCAATAACAAATAATTACTATTTTACATATAATAAAC
>JAOTQJ010110453.1:0-11099 GCA_025642045.1 Solanum sejunctum | reverse complement strand
CTATTACATAATTTACAAGTCAAATGACTTTCATGATCATTAAGGGATTTCAAGTATGTATTGATTTCATGAAAAGTTACAAGTAATAAGTTGAGACCTATTTCAATATTTTTACCTCTTGTGAGCATTCATGTCAAGGCAAGGGATAATGTATGATTACTATTTACTCTCACGGTCAAGTTAGGCTCACTAGTAGAGATCAAGCATGTGAAAGAGTTACCCGGGTCCTGTTATATTGTCTCTTACAAGTATTCATGTTATTATTAAGTTATGATTATTTTTAAGTATTCCTTGGGATTAGACTTAGTACCAATTGAGGCTTAAGATGGGGGCTCGACTCAAGGTGTCCTTATATAAAGTATTTATCTCTAAACTATATGCCACCATATGCTTATTATATTTCCCTTGCTATACTAGTGGATTAATCTAGTTCAGATTATCATGTTTGGTTTCCCTTGGCAAGTAAACCATACTTTGTCTGGGGGTGTCGTGCTCGGTCACCTGTACCAAGGGGCTGTCATGCCTTGGATTCCAAGTTATAGCTGCTTGGTCTATGTCTATTAAGGTCTCCTCCCACATATATATATTATCATATGCAAGTTGATTGTCTTACGTGCAAGTTTTATTACAAGCATTGATCATACATGTGATATTGAGATTGTATCCATTAACTATTTCTATATGCATTTTGAATATATTGGCTTATGTCTTTGTTACATTGTACCCTGAATACTTAGTATATTCAAACTTACTAATACATACTCTATGCCTAGTGATATCACCATGTAAGAACCGGAGCTCCTTTTGATCATCCTCTTCTACGTGGCTAGTTTGATCCTTTGAAGAAAGCTTTTGGTGAGTCCTCAACTCCGAGGACAATATCTATATTATGCAAGTTATGTTGAGACTTCAGCTTTATGTTAGATACTTATTATTATGATGGTGATCCTGGGAATTGTCTTGGCCCCCGCTCCATTCTAAAGTAGAGGTGTTAGTTAATACTAAGTTTGTATTTGCTTATGAGCTTGACTCTCCTTATGTTTCTATGTTTATAAAGACTTCCCTTAGTCCCACTTCCCTTTTTATACTTGACTCTTATTGATGTCAATTTTTATTTCTGCAACTAAGGATGTGTACAAGATAAGCTAAGACAGTTTTTTGGGTTGTCTTCAGACTTCCTATTCACCGTGTCATGTCTAGGCCCTAGGCTTGGTTCGTAACAAAGAGAGTGTTAGCTACAGCTCATGATATGATACCTTTGTTTGTAGATTATGTAAATTACTTGGTAAGAGATATCGTCCCACCCGACCTAAACACACATCAACATCAGAAGTTTTTGTCTAATCTGAGGAAGTTCTTTAGGGATGACCCATATTTGTTTTGAGTATGTGTTGATGGGATTATTTAGCATTGTGTTCTTGAGGTTGATATGATGAACATATTTGAAGCATGCTACTCGTTGTTGGTGGGTGAACATTATAGTAGGAATCGAACAACCCATAAGATCTTACAATATAGGTATTATTGGCCCATCATCCACCAAGATGCCCACAACTATACCAAAGCTTATGACAGATGCCAAAGAGAAGGTGGTGTTTTCTGTAAGCATGAGCTCCCTCTAAACCCCATTATGGTAATTAAGTTGTTTGATGTATGGAGGATAGATTTCATAGGACCATTTGTTAGCTCACATGGAAACAAGTACATCTTAGTTGTTGTGGATTATGTATCAAAGTAGGTGGAGGTCGTGGATCTACCTAACAATGAGGGTAAAATTGTCACAATATTTATGAAAAGGAACATTTTCTCAAGGTTTGGCATCCCTTGAGCAATTATTAGTTAAGGAAATTCTCATTTCTAAAATAGGCTTTTTGAAGCTTTTCTAGAGAAGTATGGAGTGAAACATTGATTGGCGATGCCTTATCATCCTTAGACGAGTGGGCAGGTAGAGGTGTCCAATATTTTAGATTCTATCAAAAAAAGTAAATACAAACTAGACAGATTGGTCGCGGAAGCTAGATCGTGCATTATGGGCATACCGAACAGCATTCAAGACTGTTATAGGGTTGTCTTTGTACCAACTTATCTTTGAATAAGTATTTAACTTTCCAGTGGAGTTTGAGCATAAAGCAATGTGGGCATTCAAGAAGTTAAATTTGGATTGGAATTATGTAGCAAATTCTAGGTTGAGCCAAATTAATAAGCTTGATGAATTACAATTGGAAGCATTTGAGAACTCAACATTGTATAAACCGAAAATGAAGGTCAAGCATGACTGCCTCATAAAGAATCGCCAATTTGCACCAGAGGAGTTAGTGCTATTTTACAATTCTAGACTAATGTTATTCCCTAGGAATCTCAAATCTAGATGGTTGGGACCCTTCCAAGTAGCACATGTCTTTGATCAAGTGGCCATTGAATTGGAGTGATGAAATAGAGGAACTTTCAATATAACTGGACAAAGATTCAAGTCATACCTTGGAAATATGGAAGAGATAAAGACAGCGGAGGAATTGGATCTTGGGGAAGTCTAGTACTCAAGCTATCCATAGTGTGCTGCAATAATAAATCAAGCACTACTTGGGAGGCAACCCTAGGCGGACCCTGGTGCTTAGGTACCCAGGTATGTTTTTCACCCCTTTAAATTCTATTTTTGCTTGATTTGTGTATTGAGGATAATGCACATCTTTTTTGATAGAGTGTGCGTAGTTATGACCCTTAGTGAAGTTTGAGTAGCTTATTGTCTATAACTATCCCAATTTTTATCCCAAGGTTCTTTATCTGTGTTCTTTTTTCTCGTGGATATTTACTTTCTGTTGAATCGATAAATTTAGGATGTCTAGACAATATTCGTAGCATGTAGTATTAACACTTATGGCATATTGCATGATTCTTTATGGGGGGGTTTTCCTTGAAAAGTGGTACCCAACAAAAATTTTGATTAGTAATTAGATAGTAACCATGCATGTTTAGTTGTTTGACAATATTTCTTCTAATAAAGTGAGGATAAATTGAGACGAGAAGTATAGTCTGTGAGTCTTTTGTTGATAATGTATGTTGTTCCATGTGAGTGTGAGCTTATTTTGGTAGATTCATGTATTTTGTGTTAATTTAGAACTTGCCCTGTTACTCTCAATTGGACTTTATATTGAATCGATTAGGAAAGGATCTTAGACCTTTGTTCTTAAATAGTCCACTGTAGCCTAAAAATAACCAACGAAATGGTGATATATCCCTTGTTTAAAATGTTTCAGCCTTACTTGTACCACTTCTTTCTAAACACCTAATTAACCCAGCCTTATCTAGTGAAAATCCTGGAATCATCATTGGTCATTCCTTGAGTATTGTGAACCTTGACTGAGACAAAAAGCCTAAGTTGAGGGTATCTACCAAAAGTGGCTCTGGTTCGGAGAATAGATATTATTCACCCTTAACACAGGCTAAAATCCTAAGTGGAGAGTGGTTGGTGTAAGGGTAAAAACATAAAAATAAAGGGGCAAATTAGTAATGACAAAAAAAGTGAGAAAAATCATGTATCGGGTGCATGAAAAATAAAGAATGCCTTATATTGAGCTAAAAAGCAAAATGAAGAGTGCAAACATGGAAAAAAAACTGAAAAATGAGAAGAAAGCGCCCGAAAAAGCTTCAAAAAAAAGTAGAATAAGGTGAAAATAACAGAATTGATGAGGCAAAAGTGTAGAAAACACAGTTTCAAGAAGGGCAGTTAGTCACTATGTTCCAAAAATATCATACCAAAGTCCCCTGAACCCATGCTATAAGCCTAGAAAGTCACAAAGTGATCCTAGTCCAGTTAGTTATACGTCTGAGTCATAAGTATATGGGCATGCCTTTTATATTAGTCATTTTGCATGAATATCTTTTGTGAGAGTGAGTGTCTCATTTGAAATCATCATTGAATGTCATATATGGGACTTTGTTTTAGGGTACTTGCATTGCATTGTTGGCATTTGACTTGTCCAGTGATTATGGACTATTGGTAATCCTTTGCTTATCGTAGTTGTGTTGTCATATGTACCGGTAATCTTTGGTTGGCTAAATAGCTATCTGATCTAGTTTTTGAAAAGATGGTGTAGGTATCTTAGTTTGTGATGGATATGATGTATGCTAGCGAATTGAGGTTTGTATGTTACTGTATTGTCTGTATAGATTGAGTTATCGCTTGAGGACAAGCAACAATTTTAAGTTGAGAGTGTTAATGTGTTGTCAAACTACAACACTTTTGATTCTTAAAACTTAGGATTTTGTGTGTTTTCAATGTGTTATTTAGGGGCTTTATATGTTTTTGTGTTCAAATTTGTAGAATCACAGGTTGGCCATCATTTGGGGCAAAATTCCAGAACGTTATTGGTTTTTGATGACTAACAAGACCCTCTACGGATC
Source organism: Solanum sejunctum (assembly GCA_025642045.1). Taxonomy (NCBI): domain Eukaryota; kingdom Viridiplantae; phylum Streptophyta; class Magnoliopsida; order Solanales; family Solanaceae; genus Solanum; species Solanum sejunctum. The sequence goes on along the minus strand of JAOTQJ010110453.1, from coordinate 6,698 downwards.
ATAGAATATTCTACGAGTCGTGGTGCAAGTCTCGCGACAAATTCCAATGAGAGATTGATTTTGAAGATCAAATCTATAGAGATATCTATACGAGTAGTAGAGCATTTTATGAGTCACAAACATAGATTTCCTAAGGATTTTTACTAAAGGAAAATTTGATTAAGTTGAAGTCTATCAACACATAGTATGAGTCGTGGATTAATTTACAAGTTGTAAAGTAGTGTCGTAGTAGAGAAGTCCAAAATCATAGGAGCTTATGAAAAGACCCCAACTATGAGCCGTATAAGACATTATGAGTCATAGAGAGCTTTCATGGAGTTTGTCGACCAGTTTCTCTAATTTATTTAGGACTTAATTGTAATTACTATAAATAGTACTTTTAGTTTATTTTTCAAAAGAGGACATCATTATTCAGTGTCTTTAGGGTTTGTACTCGGAGAACTCAATTCTTGAGAGAGAAGATTATGAGAAAACTCTTATGGATAAATTTGATTTTCGATCTTGTCATTCTCATCAATCTTGGATTTGCTTGATTTCAATTCAATTGTGTAAGTGTTTAATTATGTCTTCTCTATTAAGAATTGTTTCATCTATATGTAGCATGAGTAGCTAAATCTACAACTAGGATTGTGGAAACCATGAAGAACTAGCAAAGTAAACCTGGATAATTTGTAATTCTTTGATTGGGTAAATGCATGTATTAATCAATCTTCTTTGTTTTGCATGTTTTCCAGTGGTGGCTAACAAAAGAACTCGCCTAGTGCTACAGACTGGTGCTAGGTAGCAATGAATAGGAAAATATTTATTGACAGGATTTAATTGATGTGTTCTCATCCAATCAACTAAACTGGGACAAGGGCAGGTTGTACTAAGACTTATAGGTAATGGTTAGTATTGCACACTATGGAGATAGGCCAAGTCACGTAATAAAATTCGCCTCTCACGTTTGACCAAAGGGCGTAATGAACTTAAATTATCATCCTATATGTTATACACTAGACAAGAATTGGGTTATCCGGTGATACTAAGTTGGGGATTCATAGGGAACACAATATCCTATTTGCTCTCCGTTGTTGATTATTTCTGTGATAGTTAGTTTAGTTTATTTTCTTGTTGATTATTACAAACCCCCTCCCATTTGGGGAATTGAGTCGGTTCATTACTTGATTGCTTATTGGTGAATCTCTCATGAGTCTACGTATTCCCTATGGGTTCGACCCTAATCTTTGATAGGTTTTATATCTTTAAAGAGACCGCTTTATCATCTAAAAAAAGGTGAAATTTGAGTGACATCATGGGCCTCCTTATGTTTCATCAGTTGTTATTGTTGCACACTACTTGGGTTGGTTCATTTAGGGTTCGGTGATAATCCAAACATGGTTACACCTTGATCTGAGTTCTTATTTTCTAGACTTATTGCAATTCCCTATATTTGAACTATATATTTATAGTATTCCACTCGATTGGCGAATAATACCTACTGGGTGCGTGTTACTGGTATTCACCCTTACATTTCTATATCATTCCATAATACAGGTCCAGGTATAATCTTCAATCATTGAGTTGGGGGTTTGTGAGTGGTTCAAGAGATATTGGTGGACATCAGAAGCTCTAGACACTCGGCAATCTCTTTCCGTTTTGATGTTCGTCTTTTGTATCTAGACATTGGCCTTGTATAGTGTTATAGCTTGTACATGTAGGAGAACTCTTTGTTATCTATCTTATTATTATTGTGTGTGTGTTTGTGTGTAGATATATGAGTGTGTCACACTCATATATCTTGTACAATGTGTGCTTCTATATATCATACCTCTATACAGTTGACTTCTAAGGTCTAGTTAGAGAGTTTTGGTTTATTCAGGCATATCTATTATTGTTGTAATTAGTCATTCAGGACAAGTGCCCTGGGTTTGGGAATTTGCTTGCATATAAGTGGGATCTCATTGATGTCATCATGATCGGGACCAAGTCAATAATTCCTGACTTTGATCATGGGAATCACTTAATAAATCAATGATATCTATATAAGACTGATATCAGTAACAAACATTTCACAATATAAAGTAACATCATCAATGATATACTAAATCATGAGTTTAGTTATCACACTATACCATGTAGTCATCTTATTACCGTATCGCATATGTCAAGTCATTTGATCAATACTTCACCAATTTTGAATCCCCATTACCTCTAATACACAAAGAAGGAAAATGCAAGATTGAAATAAACTCAATAAAGAATAGGAATCCACCTATCTCTCTAAAGTCAAGAAATCAATCCAACACTTGAACCTTCCACTTTTAATTATTCCCAAAACACCATAATCTATTCATGTGTTGATTCACAATTGAATTCCAAGTTTAACGATCTAAAATCATGAAATTTGAGGAAAATGCGCAAAATGGCTCACAAATCCAATACCAGAAAAGGATTGAAATTGAAATTTTTTATGTGAAAATGTTCCTTAGGATATTAGAGAAATGGACTATGAATGGAGTTAACTTCACTTCATAATTATCATTTTCGTTAAATATGGTTCATGAACAAAATCTCCAATTTTTCATTCAAATTTCTCAATTTAATGTTAAAAACAATAAATAATCAATATGCTATGATGATTCAACTTTAAAATAACTAACTTGATCAAATACACTTTTAAGAACACTTAAATATCACCTTCCATGGGCTCCCCAAGTCTGAAAAAGCAAAAAGGGGTATAAATCTTGAGAACAGACCTAAAATCAAATGTCAAATATAACAAAAGCAACCTAAAGGTCGCTTAATCAACACCACGAGAAAGTGCAAGCATTGCTTTTTCATTGGAGTAGTCACTTTTGCAACCATCTGCTTTTTCGAAGGTAGATCACTTGAGTGATTGTCACTTAAGCAGTCAAATCCAAGTTTAAAGGATACCTAGGTACCATAACACAATAAAGAAATATAAGTCAACACAAAAACTCAGAATCAAACTTCAGGATTCATTTAGAATCCTATTCACACAAATTATATATGTATCTCTACTAAATTTGACATGTCAGACTCAATGAAATCATCAAAAATTGAACCCAAGGCCTCCTTGACCTAGACTCATATTAATTGCAATTTGGACAACATAGGCACTAAAAAAACAAAAATGCTTTTAGATGACCCAAAATTTATATCGAAACACATTCGAGAGATAAAATCACCTCCTAGATCCAATGGTATCATTTAAAATCTAATTCAAGCACATGAACTCAAAATATTGACCAAAGTAAAACTTCTCTTAAAATTCAACTAAACATCAATCATTGGGCCTCAAATCCACATAACAACTCCAAATCTTATTTCAACAAATCTCCTAGATTGATTTCCATTTTTTGGAGCTGATGAAATATATGAAATTATATTCTGAGACTCGAAACTCCAAAGTAGTCCAACAATCCAAATTAAGCAACTTGAGCATTTAAAAACTCGATTATTTAACAAAAACTCAACTTTTTTACAAAATTTTTAAAAAATTAACTTTCACAATCAATCAAATAGGACTTGGGAAAACAATCAATATAAGTAAAATAATAAGTTTTTTGAAAATATGAAAAATAACCTTGAGGATCATTGGAACCATCGTGACTAGATAGATCAGATCATGATATATTCCTTAATAAATATTTCAATCAGTTAAAAAGTAGCAGTTAAATTAGTTTTTTTTACTCTTATTGGATATTGTCTTAATTGATATTTCAAAATTCTTAATCAATACATTTACTTAAATTTATATACGTAATTCTATTTTAAAAATGCTCAATTTTTTCAATCTTTAACATTATGATTTGTTGACTTACAATAAACGTCATCTAATTTTGGATACATTGTGTTATAGGCCATGATTTGTCATGTTATTGGTTGTTGAACTTTTACTAGTCTCAACCAAGATGAGTATACTTATTGTCAGCTTTTATGTATACAAGGTTTGAAGCATAATTGCTTTCTTCGCTTGAGTATATCACACCTAATACGCTTGGTCTACACATCTTGATTTAAATAGTGAAAGTCAATTTTTTATTAAAATAATTTGAGCAAGGTGTGTCACAACATTATAAAATTTGTTTTGTGTTTATCATAAAAATTTGTAACGAAATTTAGTCAAAATAAATATTTTTAACGTGGCTAAAACACATTTAGCATTTGAGGTACTTGTTCATGTCTAATAAATGTGGATACTAAAATAATAAAATTTTATCATAATTATCCTGAAAGAAGGACATAGCATGACAATAAAGTTTATGTTTTCATTTAATTAAAAATTAGTATGATAGTCTACAACTAATTTCTCTTCTTCTTGAGTAATTTTTGATAAAAGAATAACATTAATGTTTTTATTTTCCTAGGATTTGTCAACAAATTATTTTGATCAGTGTGTTGTGCAATCATTTCATATTCATTCACCTCAAAACTAAGGAGAATATTAAATATAACCAGAGTGACAAGTTGGTGGAGATTATATATTAACTAAAATACACTGAGATATGATTTTATTTTTTAAGCTATTTAAAAGTAATATAAAGAATAAACTAAATATGATCTCTTCCAAAGTTGGAAAAAATAATAAAGTATTTCAATAAGTACTGCAAAAATTCTATTCTATCAGATTTTACTATTTTAATATCCAATGAATATTTGTATTTATTAGAAGAATAAGCCATGTAATTATTTTATTTTTATGCATAATCAAATCTTATAAAAATTGACATTAAAAAATCTTTAGCGAATATTTAATGTATGCTCATGTTTTAATTTTTATTTATAAACATTCATAAAATAAACTATATTATTTTTTAAAAACTTTCTATCAAAAATATGATTATACAAATGCATATTATATAACACAAAGACCATCTTTTGTGGGTAGTAATAATATAGATTTAGACTACACTAATTTGTTTCCTAATAAAAAACGATTGACTCACGCAAGTTATTTAGGATAAGATTGGAGACATGAACTTCATATATTTCAAAGTGATAAGATCAAATATTTTATCTAATATTCTCCTATTTGGTTTTATTCCAAAACTTGAATTTCTATTAACTAAAAATTCTTAATTAAAACTAGTTAAGAATTTATAAAATCTAATTTTTTCTATAAATAGGAGTCTATTGAAGGCAATCAAAATAACAAAAAAAAAAATATTTTTAAAGAAACACATTTCTCCTCCTCCTCCTCCTATTTTACCATGCCAAGAAAGAAAGTGGAGTTTTCTTTCATTGAAAATGATTATGACAGAAGAGTCTCATATAGAAAAAGAGAAAAAGGGTTATTAACAACAACACAAGAACTTAGAATTCTTTGTGATGTTAAAATAGCTGCAATCATTTTCAGTCCTTACAAAAATGAACCTACAGTCTTTCCAGATTATGATTCTGCAGTCAATACCCTTACAAAGTGTAGGGTGTTGCCACCAACTGATAGATCCAAAAAGATGAGGACAAGAAATCAGTTCATCATGAAAAAGATTGCGATGAAATTAAGGAAGGAAAATAGGGTGAAGGAATTCACAAATGAGATGTATGAAGTACTCAAGGGAAAAGAGATTCCCGTTGACATGTAGGCTTGCGAAGTCAACGATCTGAGTTATATTCTCAAGAGAAATCTTAAAAAGGTTCGTGAAGCAACTAAAGAGAAGATTGGTGAAGAGAAATCTACATCAAATATCCCTCAATCCATTGTTGAATCGGTGATACCGAGTTGGACCAACATTGAGGGTCCACATAATCATTTGTTGTGCCATAGCAAATTTTTTTGAGAATTCAAGAGAAGGTCATGGCGAGATGAGCCGTTTATCATTACGATAGTCCCATGCTGGTTTACAAGTGTCAATGGTTCTTCCATTATCTCCTTTAATGTTTTCTAGTTAGACAAACTATGAGTGGAATGAGGATTCACTTTTTATCCCTAATTTGGCTACAACATCAGTGGCTTTACCAATAGTTTCATTATCCACATCATATGAATTTCCTGATCAAATGTTTCATCAAGCAGATCCTTTGAGGGCTCCTCCACAATTGATTCCTCTTATGGACCCTCCAGATGTTCTTCAATCCCTTTTATCATTTCTAGAGATGCTTTCTCCAATGTTTCCACAATTGGATTTGTTAATACCTAAAAATATGGCTGTTAGAACTCCCAGTAATCTAACACCTTCGACGACAATTGCTTCCCCGATGCCTTCATCACTACTAGTTCCTCAATTATCAGCTTTAGTGTGTTCTCCAATGACATCACAAATGGATCCTTTAATAGAGATCCCCCCAACGGATGCATCGATGCCTATGGATAACTACCAGAACAACTTCCTTGACACTCCACAGAGTTTGCTATTGTCGAAAATATTTAATTAGAATAATGACGATGCAGTGACTTTATTGGAGGACTTATCATGAAACAATATTAGTGCTTAAGATCCTAAAAACAACAACAATATCTAAAGACTTTGGATTGGTGTGTCTCTCTTTTTATTAGTAATATTTTATATATTCATGTTGTCCAATGGACTATTAGTGTCTATTATTGTTTTGCATGTATAAGTTAAGTCATAGGATTCGCCACATCTTTTGTACCTTTGTCTTAATTTTAATTTTCTTGTTAGGACCCGCAATGTAATTTAAACCCCGAACGTCCTTAATTGGTTCAATTTAATAAAGTTTGGGACCAAATG
>JAOTQJ010110432.1:0-11101 GCA_025642045.1 Solanum sejunctum | reverse complement strand
GTATACCACTTGGACCAATCAAGAGAGTACATATACACTTGACCCCACCTCAAATTATACTTAAGGACCAAACTTAAGAGAAATTTTATGTTCGATCCCAAACTTTATTAAATTGAACCAATTAAGGACTTTCGGGGTTTAAGTTAAGTTATGAGTTCTAACACCCACTACCTTATTTATGCTTATTCCTTATTTTTATTTTGATTGCTTTCGCTACCAAGAATGTGTAATGATATGCTATGAGGCTTGTTTGGTCTTCTTTCGGGTTCTCTATTCGCCAGTCATGTCTAGGCCCTAGGCTTGATCGTGGAAAGTTCCTTTTAGATGGGTCTGACTTGCTTGATGAGGTTTGATTGGTTGATAGGTCACTTGTTTATTCTTTATACTTGCTTTAGATAGATATTTGACATGTTTATTATTGATTGTTCTGAGTTGATATTATTTCATATTATTCTACCTATTTTTATTTCATTTCAACTATTTTGCGTATCATACATTCCACTTACTGATGCTACTCAGGGTTGCATCATTTTATAATGTAGATACAGGGACTAGAGATCATCAGCAGGCATATCGCTGAGGATCTAGGATGTTTAGATGATTGGTGAGCCTCCCCTACTTCAGAAGATTCATTTTCTTTATATCATCTTGCTTTAGAGTTAGACTTGATTAGTTTTATTTTCATTTAGGTAGTCATGGGTCTATCATTGGCACCACATAATAATGGTAAAGGCTTCATAGACTAGAGTCGGATGTTGAATGTTAAGATTATGAGCTAGTTCTTTCTACTAGCCTTCTTCTATTATTATACTTTTGAGACTAGATGATAAGTTGTTCCCATTTTCTTTTCTTTTGTCTTTCGCTAATTAGTAGAATATATGATTGAATAAATATGATAAGGTCAAGTGGTTCGCTTGGGGACTAGCAACAGTCTCTGGGTGACGGCCAAATCTTGGGTCTCCTCTTGGGGCGTTACATGATTCTAGTCCTACTCAAATTATTAGAATGAAAAATTCTTCTTAAATTCTACATCTATTAGCATTTTCTGAGGTGGTACATGATATAAATATTAGTGCAAGTTAATTCTTGTGAAATTTATGGAATAAAAAATTGAATGAATTTTTTATTTGAGTTCGATAGTGAGTTAACAAATGATGTTATGAGTGATGAGTATTTTAAGCATGATTTATTTGTGGTTAATATTTTTTGCTAGTACTTATGTTTACTTAATTGGTTAAGATAATATTTGATGTGTTAAAACTGATAGTCTATTCAGTTTAATAAAATGAATTTCAAATCTTACAAACTTATGTGTTCAAACTTATTATTTTAATATTTTTAATGCCCTTTTGGTATATTTTTTATGTTGGAACTCCTTTCTATGATCAACTTATGAAAAATATTATTTATTTGATTTGCTTCTATAAAAAACATTTCTGATTGTTGAGACTGGAAGATCTAATATAGTTATTTGAATAGTTTTAATTGTGGTTTTTATTATAATTTAGAGGTTACACTACTTGAATAGTCTTAATTATGGTCTTTATTGTAATTTATAGGTTACATATTTTCAAAAGATTAGAGGTGACAAATATTTGTGTGTCACATATATAGATATCTCTAGATATGTGATTGATAATAATAATTTGTATGTTACATATTTATTTGAAAAACTTTATAAATTATGAAAATGTTATTCCCCATTTTAAAATATTTGAAAGTGTAGGGGTATTTATAAAGTGTAGGGGTATCTTATGGTTGTTATACACGATCCTTACAGAAGAAAAATAGGATCTAAATTTTTAATTGTATGCTACTTTAATGTTAATACATATTCGTGGTAATTTATTATGATATGATTGAATGCAATGTTATAATCCCTTCATCCCATTTCATGTGACATTTTTTGACTTGGCACAGTGTTTAACAAAAAGAAGACTTTTAAAACTTGTGGTCTAAAATCATTTTTAGATATTTGTGTGTCTGAGAATCATTTTGTTAAGGATAAAAAATAAATTTTTTAAAGGTAAATTGTTTTCAATTAGAGTATGGTGACTTTTTTTTGACCGACTAAAAAGAAAAAGGTGCCACATATAATAGAACAGAGGAAGTAATAACTTGAGCTTGCTGAAAATATTATTTCTTTATTGGAGTGATTATATTTGTCATCTTAGTGTTGTTGAAATAATAATTTTAAAGAGAGGGAAAATGATGACAAGTTTTATTCTTGTTGAAAATGGTGGTATTTTATATTTTGAAAAGAAAATGACATTGTTTATGAGGTACCATAAGTATAATACCTAATAAATTGAATATTTTGAATGTATTAAGAGGGGTACAATATATGATAGCAAGTAGATTTCAAAATTCATAAGTGGTTGCCAAGCAATAATAACTCATGTGAAAAATAATTTTTGCAATGGAAAAATTAAATACATGTGGTTGAGATATAATATAATAAAATAGTTATTATGATATAAAATTATTTTGTGTAGTCGGAGGTGAATCTGATCAATTCACTAACTAAAAGAAAGATCGAGGGGAGTGACTTTATTAGTCAAATTGAGAAGATCAACAATGATAATAACCCAACCTATGTAATTGGAGATCTCATGAATTAGATTCATATGTGTAATAACAATCCATTAGTTGATCAAGTATGTATTGTACAATTATGTCCTTCTTATAACGTGTGAATATAGTGCAACAATTTGCAAGGCAAAACAAGGGTTGAGTTAAACTCTTAATCCAAATCATATCCTTTATAGGTGGTATATTGATTTGCAGAATACACTTGATGATTGGACCTATATGAGTATAGAGTAGTTCCGCTCTTATGAAATTGTGACAGGTTTCTAGAGCACTCATGAATACCAGGATACGCGAAATTAGTGCAAAATCATGAAAACAATAAAGATTGTGCAAGTGTAATGTGATGGAATAAGAAAGTAGGATTGCAAAATAATTCTTGGTTCATAGAAGTTCTAAACTTTGCCAATTATTTTATAAGTTTAATCTTGTTTCATCTTGGTCTAGTTAATAGTCTATGGACACCAGGTTCAATTCATTGTACTTATTTGTGAAAACCCAACAAAATCATCTATTTTATCCTATTAGTTAATATTATTTTTGATATATGTAGGGAATTGTTGGAAAAATGATTTTAGTATTTTATATCTTCATTTAATATTATTATTTTATTATTTTAATATATTATAATTAGCCTTGAATGAATAATTAATAGGAAAATATTAATCCTCTCTTTGTTATAAGCATATTCTATTTATGGTGAATGTCTATTTATGTAGATTACTTTAAGAGCTAGAAATCCTACTTGAAGACCAATTCAGTTTCTTACTTGGAGACCAAATCAGTTTTTCCCTATAAATATAAGGGTTTTCTTCATTGTAAAATACATCTGAATATTATTCAATAGCAATAAGAAATTCTCTCTCTTCTGCCCTACTTTATTCTTTGTATTGTTTTATACAGTTTCATAACACATTATCAGTACGACACTCTACCAAAGAGTGAAGATTAAGTTTCAAGGTTAAGGTATTATTTATTTTATCTTTATTGATATGGCTAATTTTGAGAAACTTGAGTTTGTTTCCCCTTCATAGCTTGGGCAAGAACTACCCTTCATGGGTATTGGATGCTAGGTGTCTCTGTTGAGACACCATTAAGAATGAAAATAAAGCATCAAAATAAAACTGTGTTAAAGCTATGATATTCATGTGTCATCATCTTGATGAATTTGAAAATATGAATATCTCACAGTAAATGATGTTGGGTTCAAGCCCCATCAATTTATGGCGTAAGACACCCTTATATAGATAAGACATTGGGTTCAGTCTCAATGCACCATATTAGTGTTGTAATGATGACCAAAGTCAAATAATGTATTTTTCATGAAAAGTCATAAAATATATTTCATTCTCTAAAGTGAATGTGGTAGCAGTGCATAATGTCTGAAAGAAGAAAAGTGATTGAATAATGCACGTGAAAATAGAATAAGATACTAAGCTATCATAAATTGATATGTTGAGATAATTATGCTCCATTCTTGAAGAATGAGAACTTTTTGATAAATGTTATAGATACAGATCCATTCTCTAAAATGAATGTGATAATATTCAATAAAATTTCTCAATATGAATGTGTATTTTATTGTGATAGAATCACAACTTATCTCCAAAAGAGAGATAGAATAATTGAGAAGAAATAAATATAAAAATTACTCATTAGAAAAAGGCACCTGTCATGGTAAACTTGAAGTTTACCCATTAGACGTATATTGAAAAAATTAAAGATTCTTCAAGGTTGCTTGTTCTCAAGATAAGATTGGATCAACTAATGTTGAGATTGAATTCCCTAAATTCTGAAAGTATGATAGGTAAATATGGGTCTGGTCATCATCATGTGATATTATAAACTGGTGCATCTATGAAATAATCACATGTGCATTTATTGTCAACCTAAAGTTTGACATTCGTTAAATTATTTGTGCAAAAAAATTGAGTTAAGAGCACAACTTTCAGAATATGTAATCAAGATAATTCATCTTGATAATATTGATAAATATCTAAGTTGATTGATACTAAATGTCTTAGATAAATGGTCAATCATTGTGTATGAGAACAAAGTTTCATAGTCTGAAATATGATAAATAGTATACAAAAATATGTATCAGGCTAATAAATTATAATCAATTTCCTCCTCAATTGATTTATGGTCATGGGTCATATAATTTCCATCTAATAATTTTGATATGCGGTATATAATTAATAAATATATTATAATACATAGAAGATGAATTCTCTAAGATAAATTGGAATATATGTTAGATTGTCCAACATAAGGGGGAGATAACAAGAAACTAAGAGTTCAAATACTCTTATTGAATGTCCCTGAAGAAAAAAGTCTATGACATGTAGGAAACATGCAAGTGATCCCAAATAAGATAATTCTTGAAAAGGAACAAATGATCCAAAATGATTATAATAAAGAGGCAATGTGCTCCTGAAAAGCTTATGACAAAACACTTCATGAAACCTCATGAAAGGGGTAGCTACCTAAAAATAATAAAGTGATGAGATCTCAACAAGTTATATCACATTGCAAAACGAAAAAAGAATATTTTGTCTATGATATTTTTTTATATAATATAACACAATCTTATAAAAGATTATAAGGATCTAAGTTCTACGGTATATTAAAGCAGACTCTAATTATCAAGTGAAATGATGCATCTTAGTAAGTATAAAGCTTATTTGACTTGCAATCTAAACATTAGAAAATGTCATGTATTTAATATTAATTATCGTCAGTGGACATGATTTATACGAAAGTATTAAAGGATTTTAAATGCATGAAGTATGTACAAGTTCTTGAAAAACTTATTTATAATCCTCATATTGATTTAATTAATCAAGAATGTTTCATATTGTTATGCAAGTTGATAACTTGAATTAAACTTCTAAAGAGTATTCAAAAGATAATATATTGTTTGCTTAAAGAAGTTGAAGCGAGAAACTTGCAAAACTCCTTGATCCTAAAGGGAGGATTCATAAAGGAGATAGAATAAATCACATTTAACCTAAACTTTTCTATACACATGAGTTCCAAAAGAATGATGATATAAATGTACAACAAATTCGTTCAACTGACAATGTGGCTGATTTGTTCACCAAGTCTCTACCAACTGTAACTTTCAAGAAGATGATACATAAGATTGGGATGTAAAGATTCAAGTTCTTGGATTGATGTTTTGATCATGGGGACTTAATACGAGATATACTCTTTTTTCCTTACAAGCTTTTGTCCCATTGAATTTTCCTTGTAAGGTTTTTAATGACGCATCAAATAATGTGTATTATTAGACATGTGTACTCTTTTTCCTTCACTAGAATTTTTTTCCACAGGTTTTATCTATTAAAGTTTTAACGAGGCATGTAATCTAGCAAATAGACATTCGAAGGGGAGTATTATAAACATATTTTATTTAGTGAATGTCTATTTATGTAGATTCTTTTAAGAATTAGGAATCCTACTTGAAGACCAATTAAGTTCCTTACTTAGAGACCAAGTAGTTTTTCCCTATAAATATAAGGGTTTTCAACATTGTAAAATACATCTAAATATTATTCAAGAGCAATAAGAAATTCTCTCTCTTCCCCCCTACTTTATTTTTGTATTATTTTATATAGTTTCATAATACTCTTAATCTTATTTTGACCATATAAAGATGTCATTAGACTATCTCGTAATTGCATGTATTTATTCTTGTGAAAGGTAAATTTTTTTTATTTATATAGTGATTATCTTTTTAAGAAGAGGGAGTGAGAAATTATATTATAAATTCCTTCTCCAATATTTATATATACACATTTGTAGCCTACTAAAATCTTTATTAGATTATGACTGTTAGTTTTATACTAGAAGAGCTTGTCGAATCTTGGGGGATATACCCATACTGAGTGAAATATTCTTAAAGACGGTGTCTTTGTCTCAAGCTATAAAAATTCCTTACAAGTGTTTGTGACGAAATGTTCTTGTCCATGATGATGTTTGTCTTTATAATGAATGAGTATTTTTCGTAAGATTTCTAACACTCTTCTTGTAGAGTGAAAGAAATCATAACCAAGCCTATTGATAAGAATAGAGTACTAATTGTTAGCCGCAATCGTTGGAATTAAATTAATCACGTCTGCATAAAAGCCCCTTTTGTATACAACCCTAGCTAGAAAATTTCAACCCATCTTCTCATCAGTTTAAGCCATTCAAGCTTGATAAGCCCATTTAAAGTTTTTTCCTTTTGTCATGTTTGTGATGATTTTCTGTGCCAATGATACCAATTTTAGTAATACTTCTGCCTTTCACAAAATCTTACTAATTTTGAGAAATCAATCAAGGTAGAACACTTACAAGTCTAGTATGCCAAATCCTGAAAATAATTTTATTAAAAAAATTACTCAAGCTAATAAGTGTTAAATCTAAAAAGATTGAATAATATCTTGTTTGGGCAATAAAATTGTCAAGTTAAGGCTTTGAAAAAGTGGGAAAAGACTAAAATAATCCTTCTTAAAATGGTTCTCAGATCATTTATGAGTCAATCTATGGCACGTGACAGCTCTTACGGTCTGTAGAAACCCATTCGTAAAGTTTTGGACGAATTTCAGGCTTTTCAGATCTATTCCACGATCCCAAACTATGGTCCGCAGAAGCATCTAAGACCCGTAGTTGGGTCTATCAAGTTTGGAACACAAAAATGAACTTGCAATAGTCATTCCATGTGTTAAAAAAATGGGTCATCATTTAAACCATGGCCCATAAGTCAGGGTTGTCGTTACACTCTGCACTAGTAATCTGTAGTAAAATGGTCATAACCTTTTGATTCAAACTCAAAATAAGGCTAAAATGGTGTAGTTAAAAAGCTAATTCAAAGTCCTTTGATTTTGTAGGTCACAGGTCAATTAATTCCTTACGTACAAAAAATTATGATCACTTAAAATTTACTCTTTTATAATCTAATGCGAAAAACTTACTCGATAGGAATATTTTGAACTTGACTAAGTACCAGAGATCTCTTCTGAGCCAGATCCACTTCTAAAACATAGGTACATGTAAGGCATCACTAGATTCAAGCTGACATATTTATGACGAGAAAAAATTTGGATCTCATGAATAAAGTTGTGGGGTATTACAAAGATGTTCTTCCTGTGGCCCAAGAATGACTTCGTTGAAAGAGCTAGTAATGACTTTCTTCCCACCTAGAGTGGCATTCGGGGATAGGACTTTGCCTGCTATCTTGATTGCCACTACATTGACTTATATTCTTTTCCTAGTTTAGGAAAAAAGATTTTTTCTATTCAAAGAAGAGAAAGAGTTTCTAACCACTTCTTCCTATCGCACCGATCAAAATAGTGCAACCATGGCAAGAAAGATGCGAATAGAGTTATCTTTCATGTTAGAAGAGAATACTTCATTGAAGTCTATGCCCTCTCTCTGATTATAGCCCTTTGTATCCAAGCGTGCAAGGAATTTTGGATTCAAAAGATACACTCCTACTTATTTCACTCCAAGGACTCAAAGTATTTACTACTTTGCGCCATCCTTTCTCTAAAAATATTTTGTTATAGCAATATGGAGATACCGAATTGCATTATAATATAGTCTTCTATGAAGGAAAATACCTTGATACTTAAATTCCTGAGGTATCTACCCATTCTGTACTTTGACTTGAAATCTTGGGTAAAAATGACTTCACATATTTTATCCCCAAGTGGAGCATAAAAGAATGAATGTTATGACAAATGTGCAAGCTAAAGGATCAGAATCGTAAAAGCATTAGGCTGAATCTTCTTTTTGTATGTAGAAAAGGGGTAAAATTAAGAATATTTTTAATTCCTAATACAGGAATGAATTCCGCAAAAAAGCACTAAGAGCTAAATTCCAGATACAGCTTAAGGGGGTTCTAAATATTTTTTTGCTCCAGGTTGTCAGCATTCAAAAGAGAAAGAGTCCTTGGATCCTTGTTGGGAATGATCAATCAATGCAGTCTCATCTTAGTAAGAGCAAGTGATGATTCCCTGACGCTACAATATGAATAGAAAACAAGGAATGCCCAATAGGTAAGAGAGGTAAGGGCTTTAGCCTTAGGATTAAGATCCGGTGATAAAGTGTAAAAAGCGGATAGAATACGAATTTTTTGGAAATTCGGGTTATAGGTTATAAATTACCTCTCCCTTTGACTATCCCATGTAGGCTATGGTTTTTTGAGAGAGAAGAGTCTTTTTATTAGAAAGGGGTTAAGTGCCAGTCGTTAGAGTGGAAGCCAATCGTTTAAGACTAGAGGAAAGAGCTTCATTAGGAATAATTGGAGATAGGAAGCAACCAACTCGTAGAAGAAGCTACTGGTTTAGTAGAAGCAACTATAAGAACTTTTGCAGCAATAGCAGGTAGAGCTTTAGTAGGAACAGGAATTGATACAATTGCTGATGCACTAGGAAAAATGTCGAATGTGTTAAGCATATGCCTTTTTTTCACTTAAGAGTAGGGGTCGGAAAGTTTGAGTCATTAATCTCTATCGCTTCCCGTTACTCAATTATATTCACATCCACCCAGAGAGTAGGGAGTTCGGGTATGGACCCTGTGAGTCGAAGAGAGATTTTTTACCCAAAATAAAACCGTCGATCAAGTATCCGAAGTCTAAAGAAAAATTATTATTGATGATCCAATACCATTTACATTGGTAAAAAGAATGGCTACTTATTTTTTGAATACACAAAGAACTTGAAAAAAATTATGACTATACATAACAATAAAACACTCTGAAAAGCCACATACGGCGAAAACTTTTTGTTGTCGTTGGAAAAAGAATAAGTCCCAGTCTTATTAGTTGAATGAAAGGTATAATCCACATATATTTATATGTTTGTTCCATAAAAAAATTTTGAATTCTTATTTGATGGCTTCCAATTCACCAGATCTTATCTCTTTTAAATTTTATTGACGCCTTTCAAAAGAGGTAAAACCTTGTGAATGGGAAATAATTGATTAAGCATTCAATTTCTTTAATGGAACAAACATTTGAATATGTGTAGATCATGCCTTTCGTTCCACTTCAAATCCCTATATTAATAGGAGTGAGACTTTCTTTTTCCAAGGGAAACAAAAAGTTTTTGCCATATGTGGGCTTTTCAGAGTGTTTTATTGTTAAGCATAGTCATGATTTTTTCAATCTCCCATTCTATTAAGCAAATCAATAACAGTTATTTTCATCAATATAGATGATAATGGATCATCAATAATGATTTTTCTTTAGACTTTGGATACTTGATCGACCCACTTACTTCTATTTTGTCAATTCATCACTACTATTGAAATTATGGTTCCTATTTATAGTGAGAATTATATGGCTCATGATCAAGAATATTTGAGATTTTTTGTTGATATGACTTTTTTAGTACTTCCATGTTGGGATTAGTTACTAGTTCAAATTTGATACAAATTTTATTTTTGGGGCAATTGGTTGATTGTTTTCCTATCTGTAAATAGGATTTTGGTTTAAAAGACCTGTTGCGACAAATACTTGTCAAAAAGTATTTGTAACTAATCATGTGTGACACCTGATAAAATTATTGAAATACCTTTAAATGAGATACACTTATATAATGTGTCTTTCCAAACTCTTTCGGCAAATTTGAGACCGAAAACGTGATCAATACGAAAAATTATATGAAAAAATGGACCTGGTTGATTTTTACAGCAACCGGATCGAAAGATGATTTTTTAAAGAGAAAATGCAATTTAATAAAAGTGTGATATATATATATATCGCACGATTTTGAATTCATTAAAATAGTTTAAGCTTCGTGCTAATAATGGTTCAACATAAATTTCGCATTATCAGAAAATTCTATTTTTGGATTTGATTTACCTACTCGAGAGGTTTCGCTAGGAGCCATCAAAGACCTTATTCGGGTCATAACAACATTGAAAATGAACGTGAAAAAAGGGATGACAAAG
Organism: Solanum sejunctum; assembly: GCA_025642045.1. Classification (NCBI taxonomy): domain Eukaryota; kingdom Viridiplantae; phylum Streptophyta; class Magnoliopsida; order Solanales; family Solanaceae; genus Solanum; species Solanum sejunctum. Next base: position 571 of record JAOTQJ010110432.1, on the reverse strand, counting down.
CCTTACAAGTTATAACTATATAGTTTTCAACTGTCTCGTTCTAAGAATATCACTATAAAAATTTCAAATGTCATCATTGCAATTTACAAAACTCTCAAATAAACATTATTATCATTAGTATACTAAGACACGAAGACATGACGAAGAGGATGGTCTTGAATTTAACATAGAAGTGGTTGACTGCAAAGTATAAAGAGGTATTTTTTTATTGTCCTCCTTTGTAGTTTTCTTTGGTTTATGCAATAGCATATATAATTGTTAACAGTCCTCCGCTCATGAGAATTCTCTTTGATTTTATTCTAGTGACCTTCCTCGTTTAGCTTATCATCATTAACATTGTCCAAAAATTTTTTGATTTCACAATCCTGCAAAACAATTGGTAAGTACTTGTGATAAGTCCTCTATGTTGTTAACAATGAAGTAGTAAAGTAAAGACTTGTCGAAATTAAAACATCAATAATAATATAACATAAGCACATACCAGGAAAGAGACAATTGTCACAGCCCAACCCCAGGACCATGACTCGTGCCGACTAGGCACTTAAACCAATATTAAATCGCAAAACCACAA